>JADRCD010193483.1:13661-27734 GCA_019843815.1 Montemys delectorum
GTGTGTGTGTGTGTGTGTGTGTGTGTGTGTGTGTGTGTGTGTGTGTGCGTGTCTTTCATTTGAGGACCCAGAACATTTGGGCGGATAGCAAGGAACATGCCACCATTGCCTTGATGATTTGAGTAGAGATTAATTAGCAAATACAACAGCCATCTGCTGACCTGCTTCCTACCAAGGACTCTTCCTCTGAAGATACAAGCCAAAATAAACCCTCTCTTCCATGAGTTGCTTTTGATTATGGTGTTTATTGACAGTAACAAAAAGCAACCAAATATATTTATTAAGTATGGCAACTATTTGTCAACCTGGTGGGGTTTGGAGTCATCTAGGAAGCACACCCCTAGGCCTGGGTTTGAGGATATTTACAGAGAGGACCGGTTGAGGTACGAAGTCTACACTCAGAATAGATGGCACTTTCCAGCCAGCAGTCCAATTATAAAGAGGATGCGGTAACCAACACATGAGACCCAGTGGTTTTCACAGAGGAAATGCCATGAAGAGGCTGCAAGGCATCAGTGCCCTGGATTCAGCCTGCAGAGGAACACTTCTCCCAGGCGTCTTCAGATGTTGATAACCACATACCTTTTTTGTGGTATAGCATTTATTTTTCTAGTCTCTGTCTGCCAGAGCCTGGCTTTTTTCTGGGGTCTCTCTCTACGTGGTCTTTCTTCCCAGTGTCTGAGGCTTACACTTTTAACCTTGTCTGAACTCAATTACTGAGAAGTGGTTCCATTTCTAAATAAGGAGGCATCTACAGGTATTGGAGGTTAAGGCTCAGGCACGTCTGTTTTGAGGAGTTGTATTTCACCCACAATAGCTTGTTTGATAAATGTTCTTATCTGAAGCCAAAGTAAATTCAATTCTACTCCCCAGAAACAAGAACAGGCAATTCAATTCTCCTCCCCAGAAACAAGAAGAGTCTCTCTGAAGCTAACAAAAATATCTGTGTTTTGTTTCCTCAGCAACTAGCAGCTCTGGTGCAAGTACCTATGGCCATAAAAGGACGTCATGCTTATTTCTCAGCATGCATACCTGTGCTGTGGCAGTCATCAAGTCATGCCTGAGGCAAGATTCATCAGTAAAAATAGAATGGAATAAGCTAGACTAGGAGCTCCCAAAGGTGATCTCTGCTTCTCTCCCCTTTGTTTTCAAAACACATTTTGCCTTTGAAATTTTGAGATTATTCTCATGGCTAACTCTTATTTTACTCTGCGCCAATTGCTAGTGTATGGATTGTGTGACTATCAGGAAAACTATCCTGTGTGGGGTGAGGAAACTCCTGGCATAGGACCCAGGGTCCTGTCAGAGTCCTCAAATGTAGTCCAGTCTTCTGGAAGACCTGGAACAAAACAGCATGGTTGCTTGAACTTTTTCCTGGGGAGACAAAAACTAAAAATCTCCTCCAAGGCACTAAGTGATAAATCAGGCATGGTTGCACTAAGGTCCAATCCAGAGAGCCAATGAGTTTATGGTGCTTATAGAGCTTGGGCAAAGGGTTATCTATATACAGAGTGACCCTAAAGGAATCTCCCAACCTGAAAGGCTCACCCAGCAGGGACGATAGCTTTTTAAAGGCTGCATAGGTGGGGAGGCCCATCATTTAACCTCCCCTAGTCAGCATATTCTAGCAGCTGCTGACACTACAAGACTACATATGATTAAGGCAGAATCCTGAACAAGTGCACGTGTGTGTGTGTGTGTGTGTGTGTGTGTGTGTGTTGTAGGAGGCAGTGGCTGAGATCTCAAGTCAGTTTCTGATGACCCTCTCCTGTGAGTAATGTTAATAGGTACTGCTAGTAGTTGCAGCCACTGCTGATGAGCATGTCAAAATCTGTTATGTTCTGGGAACGTTATTCTGCAACACTCACAGATGCTTGTCAACTGGTCAGGTGGTGTGGATCGGCTTCTTATTGCCAGAAAGACAGTTGGGTCTTGTGGACTTGGATACAGATCTGGGAACTCTCTGGCCCAGGGCTGTGGGTCTGTTGTGATCTTTCACCCAAGGGCCTGTAGTTAGGGGTGTGGTGGTGTGGCATCTGGTTTTGAGATCTTTCACACATATGGGATTTTGTGCATTCACAAAGTCAAGCAGGGGTTAGTGTCAGGCCCCTAAACCTTGCTGTGGTTTGGATCTGAAGCAACCCCCAACACAAAAGGCAGATAAATTAAAGGCTTGGCCATCAGCCTGTGTAAGTATTGGGAGGTGATGGGAAAGAAGTAAGGCCACTGGAGACATTCCCTTTAGAGGGATATGGAGACCTGAGCTCCTCTGATCTAATGCATGCTCCCAGTCTCATTATAGGTCTGAAGCCATGAGAGTCAAGTGACCATGGACTGAAATTTCTGGACAAAAGCAAACATCTCCTCCTTTCAGGTTGATTTCCTCAATTGCTTAGTGGATAAGAAGCTAACACAAACCTCCAGAACTGTGAGAGACCTCTGTAGACTCACAGTTTTCAAAACCTACTTTAATAATGGTTCTTAAATACTTTAACCTCCCTTCTAGCCCACCAGCCACCAGAGGTAATGGAAAGGAAAGGTAATAGGGCAAAGGAGGATGTAGACTTGTTTAGAAATAATTCTCTGACCAGTCTCTCTGGGCTGGTGCCCTGAGCAGACCTTGGGAGCAAGCTCGGCAGCCAGTCCCACAACACTCAGAGGAAGCTCCACTCCCAGGGGCCCTAACACTCTCAGGATCAGAGGTGAGGAGGACACATCTGTCCCAACATCAGGAGTAACTGGGACCAGTAGGACTAGGGACACAGGAACTCTGCCAGCCCAGTGGCTCAGGTTCCTTCCAATCTTTCTGGGCTGGTGCCCTGAGCAGACCTTGGGTGCAAGCTCTGCAGCCAGTCCCAAAATACTCAGGGGAAGCTGCTGCACTCCCAGGTGCTCTAACAAGCCCAGGATCATAGGATCCCAAAATCACAGAGACAGCTTGACTCTGAGAAGTTCTGACACAACCAAGATCACAGGAAGAACAGGCTCCAGTCAGATTTAGCAAGGGCAGGTAGCACTAGAGATAACCAGATGGCAGGGGGCAAATCGAAGGAAAATAAACAACACAAACCAAGGTTACTTGGCATCATCAGAACTGAATTATCCCACCATAGAAAGGCCTGGACATACCATCACACTGGAAAAGCAAGATTCAGATATAAAATCACTTCTCATGATGATGATACAGGACTTTAAGAAAGACATAAATAGCATCCTCAGAGAAATATAGGAGAACAGAGGTAAACAGCTAGAAGCCCTTCAAGAGGAAACACAAAAATCCCTTAAAGAACTACAGGAAAACACAATCAAACAGATGAAGGAAATGAACAAAACCATCCAGATCTAAAAATGGAAATAGAAACAATAAAGAAATCAGAAAGAGAGACAACCCTGGAGATAGGAAGGAAATCAGGAGTCGTAGATGCAAGAATCACCAACAGAATACAAGAAATAGAAGAGAGAATCTCAGGGGCAAAAGACACCATAGAAAACATTGACACAACAGTCAAAGAAAACACAAAAAGCAAAAAGATACTAACCCAGAACATCCAGGAAATCCAGGATGCAATGAGAAGACCAAACCTAAGGATAATAGGTATAGAAGAGAGTGAAGACTCCCAAGATAATGGGCCAGTAAATATCTTCAACAAAATTATAGAAGAAAACTTCCCTAACCTAAAGAAAGAGATGCCCATGAACATACAAGAAGCCTACAGAACTCCAATAGACTGGACCAGAAAAGAAATTCCCCCCGTCACATAATAATCAAAACACCAAATACACTAAACAAAGAAAGAATTTTAAAAGCAGTAAGGGAAAAAGGTCAAGTAACATATAAAGGCAGGCCTATCAGAATTACGGCGGACTTCTTACCAGAGACTATGAAAGCTAGAAGATTCTGGGCAGATGTCATACAGGCCCTACAAGAACACAAATGCCAGCCCAGACTACTATACCCAGCAAAACTCTCAATTACCATGGATGGAGAAAACAAGATATTCCATGACAAGACAAATTTTACACAATATCTTTCCACAAATCCAGCCCTACCAAGGATAATAGATGAAAAATATTACCCTAAGGAGCAAAACTGCACCCTAGAAGAAGCAAGAAAGTAATCTTTTAACAAATTCACACAAACCTAATTCCACCTCTAACAACAAAAACAACAGGAAGTAACAATTACTTTTTCTTAATATCTTAATGTGAAAATTAATATTACCAACATATCGTAATAGATTGAAATCCAAAAATATAAGGAATTAGAAATTTGTTGATTGTCATCCAATGGTCTCTTGAATTTGGTAATTGGAGAAATAGGTCCAATATTGTACAATCCATATACACTTTGTGCTTGTTTGTTCATTACAGTGTCTTGCTGTGTACAACATAAGGGTCTTGAAATCTTGCTTCTCCTATCTCAGCCTCTCTATTAGTATTGTTTATTTCATGTTTTTACACTATACTATGGTTTTCAGGACAGTTTACATATTTCAAAAGTATTTATATACCCAAAAGAAACATAGACAATTAATTGGGAGGGGGCTTGTAAAGAACAACAAAGAGTGAGACTGAATGCTTTGCTTGACGTTTGTAATTCTTGTATCAAGTTTGAAGAAGAGGACTTTATAAGTTACTTTATATCTTTCTCTGAGATGAATGCTTTTCCAAATCATCACAGCCAATGAACCACATTTGTACCCTCACCTAATGTCTGTGCCACCCTCCAAGCAGAATCGTTGTTCATTGAAACAGTTGGTGAATGACTTTATGGATAGACCATCTTAATACACACACCATTTCTTAAATGAATGTAATCTTTTCTCTGTGGACTGAGAATAAAGTCACTCACTCAAGTCAAATAGTTTTGACCATAGCAGGTCTGTATCCAAAAATCGTGCCTACAATTCATTCCTTAGCACAGCAGAACTGTCAACTCTCAGCTTAGCTACAATGGAGGTAAAATCCTTTGGTGATGTGAGAGTCATTGAAGTACAGCCTTATTACAATGAAATCCAATGTCTATAAATTGTTCTTATTTTGGGCTTGTACCATAGTTAGAGCCAAGATTTTAAGCTCTACTAAATACAAAACAAACAAACAAACAAAAAGACTTTATATATTTATGTTCATTTAAGTAGTAGTAGTGATGTATTATTTTGAAATATTCAGTTAATATGTTTGGAGTTATTTAAAATTTATATTGAGAAAAACATATGTATTTTCAGTGTTGCTGTAGACAAGCATCTACATAAGACTGTTAAATTGATTGTTGTTTTATATCAAACAACTTTTATAATACTCATTTTTATTGTTATAATATTTTATAAATTTTAAAGAATATGACAAAAAAAGACATTGTAGGTATTAAAGTGGGGTCTCTGGGGGAGTTGGGGTACAAAAGCGAAACAAGAATGTGATGCAATTGTATTTACTTAAAAAAAAACTACAATAAAATACTGAAGGTAAATAAAATTAAAAAAAAAAGGAATAGTTCTCTGAGGTGATCCCAATCTTCATTGTCAGGATATCAGTAGTTCAGTTCACACGAATCAGCAGCAATAGCAGACGATAATGCAAGGCTCTGCCAATTAGCCTGAGTCCACACAGAAGTGCCAAGAAGCTGCCTGAATATTATGAGAAGTTCTTTGGTGGTTTCTCTCTACATATAAACAATGATCAGCTAAGAAGGCAAGGTGAACCAGTACCACAGCACCCTCAGGGAAGACCAGCATCAGCAAAGCCCAACAAAGATCAGTGAAGAGTGGTGAGGAGAAACAATGCCACACAGCCCTGTCTACTGTCTGTTGGCTTATACTCACACCCTTTCCAAACATCATCTCAAGCATCTACTCCCGCAAAACATCACATGCCCCCTTTCCAGGAAGCTTCTGGAGAAACCCAAAGCCACATGTCTGTCCTCACCAAAATACCTTTCCACATGCGTCTGCTTCAGCCAAACATCCTCTCATAAGACAGCTTCCAGAAAAAACATCACATAACACAACTGAGTCTCCAAAGAAACTAGAAATTTCCACTTCAGAACTCCTTTCTTTATAAGCTTAGCCTGCGTCAAGAATTTTACTGCGGTAATAACATCAGAAAGTGAGGGAGAACATATATGAGATGTTAACACAGCTGCGTCTTCTCACAGGTAAAACAACTGAACCATCTACTCATGGTCCACAAGTTCTTCAGCACTCCTCCATTGGCAGAGGGTGGGGGTGGGTTCTAAATCTTCTGTCCTCAGTCTTGACTCTGACTCTTGATAGGTATGAATATTAGTAGGTGAGGTCATAAATGTTACCCAATGAGGCGCATGCCCTCCAGTTCCCTTCCCTTTGCTTATGAATATGGCATCATCACAGGACAGATGATCAAGCACCATAGGTATCAGTGTAGTAGGTGAGATCATGAAGGTCTCCTGTTGAGTCATATCCTCTGCAGCCTCTTTTCCTTCCAGTGAGATTGCTTCTGAATATGGCAGCACCACAGGACAGAAGAGGGATTGCCTCCCTTATTCATGTGTGCCCTCGGAAGGCAGAGAGGTTCTTTCTAGTTGGCTGCAGAAGAGGAAGCCAGCCATGGACACAGGCACAAGGTTTCCTTTATTGTTCTACAGCTTTGTAGATGGAGAGTAGAGACAAACCCAGTCTGGGACCCTGGAAGTTTCTAGAAACAAGGGTCTTATGGGACCTTGAGCAGAGAACTAAGCCATATCAGCCTGGGCTTCTTACCCCTGCCCTCAGAACCACAAGGTACCAACTGAGCGCCTCTGCAGCCTTCTATAGCCTAGTGCAGCCTGGTACCAACTGAGCGCTACTTCAGCCTAGTGCAGAATGGCTCCGACTAGGGGCATATGCAGCTTAATGCAGCCTAGCACTGTCTGAGAGCCTCCATAGCCTAATACAGCAGACTGGGCACATAGGCAGCTGATTGATGCAGCCTAGCACTGACTGAATGCCTCCTCAGCTTCGTGCATCCTGGCACAGCCTGAGCCCCTCTGCAGTCTACTACATCTGTGGTAGTTTATTACTTGGCAAGAGAAAACTGGTAGGATGATGTCACTGTGAGAGTCCAGCACCTTCCGTGTTGTGGATCTCAGAAGTAACGGCCCTGGAAACCCAGCAGCTGCCTTGCTGTGATGGAGCTCCCGCAATCTCATGGAAGGGTCCACACAGACAGGAACCATGACCCTCGGCTACAGCCAAACTCTCGCTATTTGAATGTTTGGGGCTCCGTTTGTGGAACAGTTTGGGAGGAATTAGGAGGTGCGGCCTTTTTGGAGGAAGCGTGTCATTTCAAAAGCCCATGACAAACCCAGGCTCTTTCTCTCTGCTTGCAACTTAATGACGTTGAGCTCGCAGCCACTGCTCCAGCGCCAGGCCGGCCTCCCTGCCACTGTGCTCCCTGCCGTGATGGTCATGGACTAACCCTCTGAAATAGTAAGCGACACCCAAATTAAGTACTTCCTTGGTAGTGGTCTCTTCACAGCTATAGGAGTAACTTAGGCACTGACTGTTCAGCCCTGTGGATGAGCCTCCTTACAAACGGCCCCATCTGACACAGAAGGACATCTGGGAGTGTCACATGGTTGTTTTTATTTGTCAACTTGGGAGAATTTAGACTCACTCGGAAGCCCTCTCTCCCCCACATGCCTTTGTACAATCCTTTCAAGAAAGTATCAGTTGGGAAACACCCGCCCTACATGAAGGCACCTACCAATGGGCAGCCCAGAGACAAAGCAGCCCATTGAGAGAGCAGACCCAGAGACAAAGCTGTCCAATGAAAGAACACTGTGGGTGTAATTGCTGGTGTTTCCTCTTGAACTTGCTGCTGACCTCCGCTGCTGTCAAGAGAGTCCATCTTCTCTGGTTTTTCAACCGGACTGAAAGCCAGACAGAGACTGTCTAGGGCGCTCTGGGCCCACATCTCTGGAGAGGGACTGTTGAGGGACCAGCTTCCCAGACTGAGCAGTTACCGGGTTCTCAGCCTCCTGAGGGAGCAGTCGGCCATCGCTAGACTACCTAACTCCTGTTGTGTACGCCAGTTCAAGAAAACCGCAGATGTATGTGTTCTGTTGGTTTGCTCCTCTTGAGAGCTCTTCCTAGGCTATAGAATAACAGGCTGTTCTTTTCGGAAGCCACTGCAATTCATGGTGGTGGAGTAGACTGATTTTTAGGCTATTTGCCACCCACGATGCTGATTATGCCTCTGGTGACCTGATTAATGCGGAAGGTGGCACATCCACCAAAGACCAAGCTTCCTGAGAGAAGATGCAGCTTTTGCAATCCCAAAGCCACATTGCCCTGGTTCACTGTCCTTCCAGGTGCCGACAGAGGGCATTTTGCCTAAATCCTCTTGGCTTTAGGAGGATTGATGAGCCTGGTACCTAGGTATGCCACATTCAGAAAAAAATGCTAATAGTTCTGTCAAGGGGGCCATGGGATGAACCATTTCAGATCACTCAGGTCAGTCTGAAACTGGGCATGGTGCTGGGAACTAACTGAACTTTATCGTCAGTTTTAAAGAGATCAGTGTTTTGACATATGATTCTAATTAAAAATAGCCCAATGTAAAAGAGAAGAAAAACAAAGCCCTCCCTCCCGTGCATATGTACATTATTTGTAGTTTGGGGAAACTAGAGCCAGCATAATGCTGAGCCAGATGGGTGTTCCTGTAGTTGCTGTGATATATTATAATGATATTGGGATCATAATGTAACATATTATTACTCAGCCATTAAAATTGTGTTTATGAGTGGCTTTTAATGATATGGAGCCATGGTTTCAATAGAACCTTAAATTTAAAAGGCTATAAAATTGCATATTCAACTACTATATTCTGTATAATATATAGAAATGTATAGTTGTTGAATTAAATATTTCTAATAGTTAATATGTAGGCACAATGGAATGCTTTAGAATAAATGATTTTTTAAATAACATTGGTACATCCATAAAGCGTAATGTTGCTTAGCCACTTAAAGAATAATACAGAAGTTTGTGCGTAACCTGCATACCCACTACGTGGGTAGTAGAAGCCTAGGACTGCTGGTGGGAGGCAGCACAAGTGTCAAGAGTGCCATAAGACAGCAGTGGCATGTTGGACAGTGTCTCCTGGAGGCCAGGGCATTTGCTGTTACTGCAAACTCTCTAGTGATTCATGGGAAAAGTAATCAACTTTAGTGCTGTGGGTGCCGTGGCTCAGTGGGTGGAGTGCTCACCTATCACGCATGAAGCTTGTGCTGAAACTACATAAAGGCTGGGTGGGGAGATGGAGGAGGAAGGTCAGAAGTTCAAGGTCATCCTTGGCTACAAAGTTAGGGTGAGGCTAGCCTGGGCTACCATATGAGACCTTGTCTAAGAAAGCCAAAATAATAGCAATCATGATAATAAACTTCCCATGTCAGAGTGGCTTTGGGTTCACAGTCAAAGTGAGCAGAGGACTCTGAGAGTGAGCATGCATCTTGGTCCCCTCCGCACACAGCTTCCCACCACTGCCATCTGACGAGTGGGTCTGCACTGACCCGTTTTGTCAGGAGCCATCCTAGGACAAGCTAGTACGAGCAGGTGAGCTTCCTGAGATGACTACCTTAGATTAACCTCTAGGATGGAACTCTGGTAGACAAGGCCCAGGAGAAAATCATTTTAGAAAAAGATTCCTGCTATTAATATTAATATGTTTTTCCTGTTGTTATTAAACATATGACGGAACAATCACTAGGTAGTAGCCCACCCCTTTGGAGCAGATCTCTGCAGAACTACAAAGATGTACCACTACTGTCTTGTAGTGATTCTGTATAGACAAATGGATGTCTTCTGCATTCTTAATGATGATCCTCTAAGAATTCCTAAGATTATATCAGTGTTTATTAAGCTCTTTTATACTGGGACTGCTGTTAAGTCCTTTCTGGTAGTCAAAACTGCATTGAGAACTCTGCCAGTCTCCCATGTGTCACCAGTCAATTGTTTCTAGATGGTAACCAGACTTTCTCCTACTCAGAGCACATTCCAAGAGGTTGTAAAACAATTAACCAAAGGTCATAAAAAAGGAATTAATGATTTATTATAGGTGCTAGCACAGAAGATAAAATATGGACTGGGTGTATCTACACAGGACTTCACTAATAACTTAGTTATGGTTTGTAACTCTCTATGAACCTGTGGAGCTGTGACAGGTGATGAATGTTTAGCTAGATAATTACTCCTAATGGATATGCATGTAAACATTCTCTGCTGTAAACTTCTATTTCAATTTATGATTTGATTTTATGTGTGAACTTGTGATGAACTTTTTAACATCTGATCATATATTCTGAAAGATGTGTAAGTGCTGAGGACAGAAAAGAAGAGTCAGAACGGAGCTGAGGAGGAATTTTTAGACAGAACGGAACTCAAGAAGAACTTAGAAGTAAAGGCATAGCTTTCAGAGAAAAGGCATTGAGAGTTAGAACATTGTTTTGACAGCAGAGCAGGAGGAGAGAGCAAGATTAGGAGGAGAATGCAGAGTGGAATAACTTAGAAACTACAGGTAACATAAAAAACTAAGAGAGCAATGTACAGGATGCAGAGAAAATGAGGAAAAAAGAAGCCACAGAGAGCAGAAGGAGCAGGTAGGCTCCTCCTTACCATGGGACAGAACAGGTCTTTTCTTAATAACAAGGTAAGCTTAATCTTATTAAAAGAACAAAACTTTCTTACGAACTTGGGTTAAATTCATTTAGCCAAAAAAAAAAAAAAAAAAAGTGTAGAAGCTTTTTCTTTTGCTATGCAATAAAGATTGGAGCTCATTTTTTCATCCAGAATGAGTGAGTTCTTTCTGCACCAGTGCTTGGTCTTTTTCTCCATAGGCATATGTAAGTATGGATGTGTGTGTGTGTGTGTGTGTGTGTGTGTGTGTGTGTGATTGCGAGAATGCATGCAAGCTGAACAAAACATTCCAAGAGGTTGTAAAACTATTAACCAAAGGTCATAAAAAAGGAATTAACGATTTATTATAGGTGCTAGCACAGAAGATAAAATATGGACTGGGTGTATCTACACAGGACTTCACTAATAACTTAGTTATGGTTTGTAACTTTCATTCAAATTGGTTTGAATGGAAATGTATAAATGTGGATGGGTAAACTGTATATGAATTTATGTGATTATATATATATATATTTGCTTATGTAAAAGTTTTTCCTTCTGCCAGTATTATTCTCTTCTCCTGGCTCAATAGAAGTTTACTGCTCCAAACTTCCCCCTAGCCTGACAAGCAAGAGGCATCTGGACAAAAGAGAAAAGGCTCTAGCAATTAATCCTTTACTTAATCTCCCGCTGTTTTAGGATGAGGTGCTAAGTGCCAGAGACTGCAGTTTCTGGCCTCAGAGGAACACAGGAGCCAGGTCAGCTACAGTAGCAAAGTAACTTAGACTTAGATAAGTAAACTTTTATTATTATACAGCAACCCTAAATATCTTGTAAGACATAGTCTTACCCTCCACCAACACTCTTTCTCCTCTGTTGCCTCAAGAAGAGCCGACAAGAAAAAAGACTCGGCTAGGGCTGGCCCATGGCACTTGTTCTCACTCGGGTTTTATTGTGGGGCTCATTCTGGCTGTGGGACACTCTTTGTTTGGGCAAACACCTGTATTGTGACTTGCATTTGAATGCATGACACTCTCACATGGAGCATGAAGCCCTTGTTTACACACACACACACATACACACACACACACACAGCTCCTGCCAACCACTGAGCTTTCTTTTAACCTTATAGCGCCAACTGCATTTTCTCCAGAATTGACCCTGAAGAAGTCACTCCATGTACCTTCCTCTCTGATTCACTTCTTACAGTGTTCATTTGCTTACAAGGAAAAAACAAGTGTAAGTAAGCAAACTAGATGTGGCGAGTATTAGAACTCTATGACGTCATCAGCTCATGGAGGAGCCGGAAGAAAGGCCAGAAGCTGGAACCTATTCCTCATGCTGCCTCTAGAGGGCAGACTATGCTTAATCATTAAGAATAACTCATTAGGGCCTGGCCCTGTTGCTGATGTGTAATCCCAGTTACTCAGCTGGCTGAGGCAGGCTAAATCCAAGTCCAAGGCCTGGCCTGGACTACAGGATGAGTTTAAGGGTGTCTTGGAAACTTGAGATTTGTCTCAAAATAAAAATAAAGAGGAGAGTGGCATCAGATATCTTTTGGACTAAATGTTTATGAGCTGCCAGCAATGGAACCTGGGTTCCTGGGTCTTCTAGAAGAACAGCCAGTGCCAACTGTTGAGCAATCCCTCCAGCTCCTGGATTATGATATATTAAAGAATTGGAAACTGGTTACTAAGTTGCTACACCTTTACATTTTAAAGGATATATGCTAGGCTATCCATAGTGTTTGCCATAGTGTGGTGGTCTCAGTCATATTCTGTTTCACAAATTTCCTTCTTTGTGGGCCAGTGATATGGCTCAGCGGGTAAAAGGCTTCTGCTAAACCCAAGGACTTGAGTTAGAGCCCCAGGGCCCACTTGGTAGACGCAGAGAAGTGACCTCTGCAAACTGTCTTCTGACCTACATCCACATGGCCAGACAGATACACACAATAAATTTAAAAAAAAAAAAAGTCTTCATTTTGCTTGCCTGTATTTTCTTATTTTCTGTAGTAAATGTGAATCACCTCTCTAATAAGAAAAGTAATTAAAGCTTCTCATTAAAAATTCATTAAGCTTACTTATGTGGGCTGGGGAGATTATAGAGGATTCTCAGTTTCCCCTTTGTGCAACATTGAACCCAGTATAAAATTGCTATTTCCAGGGGTTGGAGAGACAGCTCAGTGGTTAGGAACACTTGCTGCTCTTGTAGAATAACCTGGGTTTAGTTCCCAGCATTCTCGAGACAGTTTACAACCACCCATAATTCCAGTCCAGGGGATCTGCCACCATCGTCTGGCCTCTGTGGGTGCTGCACTCAGGTAGTACACATATGCCTTAGTTAGGGTTTTACTGCTCTGAACAGACACCATGACCAAGGCAAGTCTTATGAGGACAACATTTAATTGGGGCTGGCTTACAGGTTCAGAGGTTCAGTCCATTATCATCAAGGTGGGAGCATGGAAGTAAGCAGGCAGGCTTGGTGCAGGAGGAACTGAGAGTTCTACATCTTCATCTGAAGGCAGAATACTGGCTTCCATGGAGTTAGGATGAGGGTCTTAAAGCCCACACTCACAGTGATACACCTAGTCCAACAAGGCCACACCTCCTAATAGTGCCATTCCCTGGGCCAAGCATTATACACACCATCACAACATACAAACATGTAGGCAAACCCTCATACATATAAAATAAAGTGCAAACTTTAAAGAAATTGGTATTTCTGGAGGCAGGATAGAGTTGAACATTGGCTCACTTATTTCATATTTTTTAAAACCATTTCCAAGTGGTCGTATAAATAAATTCCTTAGGGGGAAAAAAAGTTAAAATGGCGGCTGTCCTGAAAGTCTGTAGTGAAACACGTGCTGAAGATTTTATTTAATGTCTCAGTTAATGAGGAAACTACCATGATGTTGGAGCAGAATCATCAGAGAGTTCAAAAAAGTAGGCTTGTTACTCACACTGTCATAGACACACTCGGCGTCCCATAGCTGAGGGACGTAAGAGTTCTTTCTAAGAACTCAGACACCTCTAAAGTCCATTCCCAGTCCCACAGTTTTCATGGATTTCCCCCCCTCCCTGTGTCTTTGTATAGCTGAATATAGAAACCAAGCCTGGCCAGACCTTCTGGGACCTTCTGTGGACACATCTGAGACCCCCTCAGCTCTGCCTCTTCATTCAGGACCTTCTCACCTCTTCAGGCATCACAGAATCCCAGGCCTCCTGTCACTACAGGCTACCTGCACATTATTCCCTCAGCCCAAGGACTGGCTGGCCATTCCCTCAGTCCAGCTTCCTTTCCCTGACCACCTAGCATGTCCACACCCATCTGAGGCCAGTCCTGGTTTCCCGGGGCTTCCCAGTCCCACCTCCACCACCTCCACTTCTACCACCACCACCTCCACCATCACCACCACCACCACCTCCACCACCTCCACCATCAC
>JADRCD010193484.1:4676-18237 GCA_019843815.1 Montemys delectorum
GGTATATGTGTGTGTGAGATGGGTGTGTGTGTGTTTGTGTGTGTATGATAGGTATGTGTGTGGTGGGTGTGTGTTATAAGGGTATGTAGGTAATTATACAGTAAGCACTTGATCAACTGAGCCATATCCCCAGTCCTCCTTTTTGGGGCTACCTAGTGAGACTGTTTATGGGTGTCCCCCCCCAAAGAAGAGAGAAAAGTAAATGACTTTTATTTCCTTCCTTTTCTTTCAAAACACTGCTATATTAATTTTATTGATATAAACAAGGTTTTGTGGTTTGGTACTCCCTCCCTAAAGGGGAAATAGAAACAATTATTTAAAAACTAAAGACAAAGTGTTTCTTGCTCAGAAAAGGAGATAAACTCTTAAGAATGGGAAAACACTAACTACCGTGGTGAGGGGGGAGTATTTTGCCAATTTTAGAACCCACTTGAAAATCACAAGTTCCAAGTTTAGAGATGATCTGAAAACTCCAGCTCAAGTCGCATTGGCTTAAAAAAAAAGTCTAAGCTAATTAAAGAGAAAAAAATTTTACTCTCTGGAGTTCTAGAATCTGTGAATTGTTTCCAAACAAGTTCTTTATTGGCTCAATGGAGGAGCCCCACATCAAAAAGAAACATTTTTTTCTAATCAATTTTCCATACAAAACAATAAGTTAAAATCAAACAAAGAATGTTTTTGGCCAAAGCACTATTTATAATCTTTTTTAGATTCAACCACATATGCCAGTTTGTCTATACAAATGTATATGCTGGATAGTCCATATGCCAAATGGTGGCCAAAATGGACACTATTTATTATATCTTACTGATAAAATTAAAATAAAGTAAATTCAATAAAATATGAAACACTTTAAAAACCAAAAATATGTTTATTAGCATTATTTTTTATTTTCTAATTTGGATATTTACTCTAGCATTAAAATATGGATCAGAATTGCTATGATGACAACTAACAACAACAACAACAACAAAATTAGGACCAAATGATCAAAAATAGTAAAAACCAACAACCACTAATGAGCTGAGTATGCAGCACATACCTTTAGTCCCAGCACTTGGGAGGCAGAGGCGGGTAGATCTGTGAGTTTGAAGCCAGCCTGGTGCCAGCCTGGTCTACAGAAGGTCAGCCAGAGTTACACTGAGACTCTAAAAAAAAAAAAAAGAAAGAAAGAAAGAAAGAAAGAAAGAAAGAAAGAAAGAGAAAAAAAAAAAAGAATACAGGGGAGGAGAAGGGGAGGGGGAGACAGATGGAGAGATGCCTCAGAGGTTAAAAGCACTTGCTGGTTGTTCTTCCAAAGGACCAGAGAATTTGATTCCAAGAGGTTTGATTCCCAGTACCCCCATGGTGCTTCCAACCCCCTAAAACTCTAGTTCCAGAGGATTCGATGCCCTCTCTGGCCTCTGTGGGAAGCAAGCATACATGTGGGGGGTACACATACTTATGCTTATCCATAGGCAAAATCACATGCACATTAAAGAGGAACTGCTAGCTTTTACCCTCTTACTCCTGCCTCTCTCTTGCCTCTTGCCCCCTTGCTCCCATTCCCTTACCCCTGCTCTCTCCACGTGGCCATGGCCGGCCTCCACTTCTCCATTCTCTCCTCTCTGCCTTTCTCTGCCTCTGCTACTCTCTTAACTCCTTCTCCATGCCCTAAATAAACTCTATTCTATAAAAACAAAACAAAACAAAACAAAAACAAAGAACAAAAAAAAAAACCCTGCTAACAAATAGCAGCATTTGAAATGCACTCAATTTTCTAATGCTGAAAAACTTAACCCTGCTTTTTGCTCTCCACCACATCCTTCACATCACAGGCACACACATGCACATGACCATAGGTTAGTTGCTAAGGAGGAAGCCTGAAGGAACCAAACAAAAAAGGCTGAACATCAACTTTCTTTGCAAATCCTGTCTTCAACAAGTGTCCACCAAGAAACAATCAAGGAAAAACATAATCTTTCTGCTGACTGCCTTGTAGGTTAAAAATGTCATGGTGCAGGCTTAGCACTTGACGGATGTGACATTCCTCCAGAGAGATCTTTAGCACTGCAGAGCCAACTGTGGTGATTCAACCTACAATCCCAGAACTCAGGGAGCTGAGGCAGGAGGATGGAGGATTTTGAGGGGGTGGGGGTTCAAGACAGGGTTTCTCCTTGGCTGTCCTGGAACTTGCTATGTAGACCAGGCTGGCCTGGAACTCACAGAGATCCACCTTCCTCTGCCCCCAGAATGCTGGCATTAAAGGCGTGGGCCATTACAGCCCGGCAAGGATAGGGAAATCTAAGACCAGGTCAGGTTAACTGGGAGGCCCCTTCAAAAATACAACTGAACAATAACAACAAAGCGAATGACCAATAATTTCCAGATACCAAAACTCTTGCTAAGGTGTTTAAAAGTGTCAGTTGTACTAGAACTAGGAAGAGGTAAACATTTAAAGTTGTTAAAGTAACAAACATTGCATATTGACACTCAGGGAGCTGAGGCAGGAAGATAGCAAAGTCCTGTTGAAAAGCCCTAAAGTACAAAACACTGGCATGAAGAACAGAGTGGCCAGGGTTTCTCTTCCTCAAGAAGCATTAGTATTGGCTCAGAGGTTAAGAGCACTGGCTGCTCTTCCAGAGGTCCTGAGTTCAATTCCCAGCAACCATATGGTGGCTCACCATCTATAATGGTATTCGATGCCCACTCCTGGTGTGTCTGAAGATAGTGACAATGTACTCATATACATAAATCTTTAAAAAAAAAAAAAAGCATTAGTATCCCCACCCTCAGGAAATCTTGTTGTTGTTGTTGTTGTTTTTGTTTTTTGTTTTTGTTTTGGTCTTTTTGTTTTTAGAGACAGGATTTCTCTGTGTAGCCCTAGCTGTCCTGGAATGTAGACCAGGCTGGTCTTGAACTCAGAAATCAGCCTGCCTCTTCCTCCCAAGTACTGGGATTAAAGGCGTGTGCCAAGCAGTGGCAAAAAAACCTTCCTTTTCTTCTTAGTAACTGTGTTTGTTTGTTTGTTTGTTTGCTTATTTGTTTGCTTAGAGACAGAGATGCTCTGTGTAGCCCTTGTTAGCCTAAAACTCGCTCTGTTGACCAGGGTGGCCTTGAACTAACAGAGCTCTGCTTGCCTCTGCCTCCGGAGTGCTGGGATTAAAAGTGTGCACTACCATGCTCAATATAAATTTTGTTCCTTCAAGCATTTGGTGCTTCACCCCACTTCCCACTCCATTCCCAGAACACCAAAGCTCAAGTTTACATTCACTGCTACTTTCCTCGGAGGTCTTGTCAGGTAAGTCCTGTTCTGGCTACTGACAGGTGCTACCTCCTCTCCTCCAGGAAGGAAGAGCCCAGAGCCGTTAAGCGTTAAGCTGCTCCGAGCAGACCGGAGGCCTCCAGCAAGTGTAAGCCGCCTGGCCCTTCCTGTCCAACAGGTTAAGGGAACCCCTGCTGGTTTCCCAGCCTCAATAAGGCCAAGAGGCAGGAAGAGAATGCTTGAGGTAGTTCTCACACCCAGCCTTCCTGAGAGCTTAGCGGGGGGGCCCCAGGATCTATGCAGGGTAGTGACCACGGGGAGGTTGTTCTGGGATTTCCCAGGGCCCACACCACTTCCAGGGGCAGTGGCTCTCTTCACCCAACAAGTGCTGGAGAATTCCATGGCCCTCAGCATTCCTCGAGCGACTGGAACTGGCCTGAATCGTCAGTGTGGAAGGAATGTGGCAAATGAGGCTGGCCATGAGTCACTTGAGTTCCCAGGGACTAGACGGTCTAAGGAAGAAACCCAAATGAGTTCGGGTAGGCAGGTCTTCAGGCCAGCGCCCTGCCTGCCTGCCTCTCACATGCTGTTCAGTGTCAAACCATGGTTGCTCTACAAGTCAGTCTTAAGCTTTCTAAGTTATAGCATACAGTGCTACTGGCTTACCCTGACAATATATTATTTAGAACCTGGAGAAATCATAGCGCCAACTGCTATTTCAGAGAACCCAAGTTTGGATACCAACCTCCCCACATCAGGCAGATGCTAGCTGCCTGCATCTTCTGCAGAACAAACAATGGCTTTCTCTCTGACAGGATGCTGGACTTGTGTCCGGAGGCTCCACAGCGTTCTTAAACTACTACTTAATAGTGTAAGAAAGAGCAAGTAGATTTTTTTCTTTTTAAAAATAATTATATATTTATTCTTGTGTATGTGTATCTGCACATACCCGAGGAGACCAGAGGCATCGGATCTCCTAGAACTGAGATTACAGGCCACCTGACACAGGTGCTGGCAGCCAAACTCGGGTTCTATGGAACAGCAGGGCGTGTATTTTAACTGCTGAGCAAACTCTCCAGCCTCAACGATGTTTTCTAAATGTTAGTGTAGCTCAATGACAGAGCACTTGGCTGGATTCTATCCCGATCCTAAAACAACAAACAAACAAACAAACAACAACAACAACAACAACCCGTTGTAAGATTAGACCAGGTTCTAAGGAATTCGGCTGCATTTCTAGGTTCATAGGTTTGCCCAACCTGTGCTTTCCATGACTGGCTAATCCATCACAGCCCTCCTCCTCACTCCAGCATGACCCACTGCAGGCTCGCTGTCTTTTCCTGTTACTTTGCCTTTACTTAGTGAATCATCTGTATCTAGGGAGACCCTGTCGCTCAGAACAGTGGTATGTATTCTCAGTGGGACAGTGAAGCCTCCTGTTCACTATCTGTAGATGCCTCCACCACCTAGTGAACCTCAGACGACAGCAGCAGCCTGGATGGTTGTACCCAACACATTTCAGAATGCCCCTTATGCATCTTAAGCAAGAGTTCAAATAATTGTATTTTAATGTTTTTGCCAGAGCATCCTATCTTTGCTACAGGACATTTGTCTCTCCTTTGTCTCCCATTAAACTCCCTTGAGGCATGGGGGCAGGGACAGATGGGACCCGGACCAAAGCTCCACACCGCAGAGCAACACCTCAACCTCAACACTGACAGCAGTTGTAAGAGATCTTTTGGACTGATTAAGGCTTTGTCTCCCAAAAGAAGAATCAGCTACAGAACTGAGGACTGAACTGTGTATTTCCACTTTCATGTTTGTTTTGAACATGTTTTAAAAGATGCCTGTTAAGTACAGATGATTTTAACATGTTAAAAACAAACAGGCCTGGGACTGTAGCCCAGAGGTACAGGTGCTTGCCTAGCTTGCTACACATCCCTGGGTTTGACCTCAGCATAGCAAACAAACAAACAGTGGCCAAACTCTTAGGTGCATCCTGGTCCTGGGGTGGGGGTGGGGGCGGGGGGCGAGCCAGAGAGAGCACTGTGAAGACTGTAAGAGACCAGAAACTCAGTCTCACTTTGCTATGAGCTTGATTGGGCCATCCTCAATCCCTCCTTGTTGGCTTTTACCATGTGATAATTGTACATATGTATGGGGTAACAGCAAATGCACACACAGCATCTGCTGATGAGGGGCAGAGGGACATGCAGCAGTGCAGCAGTAGGGAGGGAGCCAGGTCAGGGTTAGATCCGCATCTCTGCAGAACTTTCTCCGCTTATCATGTTTAAACATTGACTCACAGATCAAGCAGCTCTTGTAGACCAGGTTGTAGACTGGGTGCAAAATGGCAACAGACACAAACTGAAGGCCACACACAATGAGGGGGCAGTGGGAACGAGACAGGATGGGACAGTAGGTTCAAAGTCCTGGGCACAGAGGAGAAGGCTGTCCCCAGAGCCCAGGTGACTTAGTTAGGGTTTTACTGTAGTGAACAGACACTGTGACCAAGGCAGCTCTTATAAGGACAACATTTAATTGGTTTACAGGTTTACAGGTTTACAGGTTCAGTCCATTGTGGAGTTTAATACAGAATGCTAACAAGCATGGTACAAGAGGAGGTGAGAGTTCTACCTCTTCATCTGAAGGTCACTAGGACAGGACTGGCTTCCGGGCAGCTAAGGTGAGAGTCTTAAAGCCCACACCCATAGTAACACACCCACTCCAAAAAGGCCATACCTCCAAAGAGTACCATTCCCTGGCCAAACATATTCAAACCACCACACCAGGGATGCCAGGAGGAAAGGAATGGACGAATAAGACATTGATCCCCCTTCCCCAACACACACTTCCCAGTGGCTGCTGGGAACTGACACAGACTGGAAGAGCAGCAGGCCTGTGCATGCAGGGCCTGGGGGTTGTGCTAAGGAGTTTGAACTCTCGTGAGGGTCCAGGGAGCTATGGTGAGATCCTTGAAGAAAGGGAGCATGATCCATGGTAACTGTCACCTGGATATGGGAATTCACTCAGAGCGTTCTAAGACAGAGAGGTCCAGGTATTTTAGACAATTAGAAATCAATGGAGTCACTGAAGCAGGAGATGGTGGCCGGAGAATTGAGGGAAGTGACAGACACTAAAAGGATAGAAACCACTGACTTCATTTGCTAGCTGAGGGGAGATGGGAAGGGAGGAATCTCTGTAGACAGCTCAATTCCTGGGTCAAGCGTGTGGGTCAGGCTGGAAGGCTGAACTGAGAGATGAACAGAGTCTGAAGCAAAGACTATGGCCTTCATAAGCTTATATATTTAAATGCTTTGTCCACAGTTGGTAGATTGTGTGGTGGTTTGTATGTGCTCAGCCCAGGGAGTGGCACTATTAGAAGGTGTGGCCCTGCTGGAGTAGGTGGGTCACTGTGGGTGTGGGCTTTAAGACCTTCATCCTAGCTGCCTGGAAGCCAGTAATCTGCTAGTAATCTTCAGATGAACAGGCAGCACTCTCAGCTCCTCCCGCACCATGCCTGCCTGGATGCTGCCATGTTCCTGCCTTGAGGATAATGGACTGAACCTCTGAACCTGTAAGCCAGGCCCAATTAAATGTTGTCCTTCACAAGACTTGCCTTGGTCATGATGTCTATTCACAGCAATAAAAACCCTAACTAAGACAGACTAATTAGGAAGCACTAGGAGGCGGCTTTGTTAGAGGATCACTGAGAGTAGGCTTTGAGCTTTCAAAAGTCCATGCCAGGCCCAATCTCACTCTCTCTTTGCTTCCGTCCTGCGGGTTAGATGTAAGTTTTTAGCGACTACTCCAGCACCATGCTTGCTGCCCTGGTTCCCATCATGATGATCGCAGACCCACCCTCTGAAACTATAAGCCAGGCAACCAGTTAAATGCTTTATTCCATAAGCTCTTTTGACTACGTTCACAGTGATAGAACAGACATGCCCTTGGGTGACACATCCAGGTCTGGGTGGGCCTGGAGAGTGGATAGAACAGACATGCCCTTGGGTGACACATCCAGGTCTGGGTGGGCCTGGAGAGTGGGGGTGAGGGTGGGGGAGGCAACTCAGTTGACCTATCAGGCCTACCTTCTCTCCACTCTGACGCTTTATCAGGATCTTTGGTAAAGAATACTGTCTCTGCTCATCTCCCGTGGCGGCCCTGGAAGGAAGGACACTGCACATTCTCTGCGATTGCTTCCCTTTGTCTCTCTTCGAGCATTTGTCAGTATCTCTTCATTTTTGTTTTGCTGTTTTTACTACTGAAGCCAAGAACAGGAGTTCTGCCACCGGGTTGTAACCCAGTCTGTCCTTTGCTTTTATTTTGAGACAGAGGTGGAGAGATGGTTCCGTGGCTGCTCTTGCTGAGGACTCAGGTTGGATTCCTGGCACCCAACCATCTGTCTCTCCAGATCCAAGGAAACTGATGCCCTTTTCTGGCTCCAGGTATGCATGTGGTGTGATACACTGACATACATGCAGCTAAAACATCCACGTGTATAAAATGAGTTTAAAAAAATGTTTAACAATGTTTTAATATAAGACCTCATTAAGTTGCCCAGACTGGCCTTAAACTCATTCTGTAGCACAAGCAAGCCTTAAGTTTATGATTCTCCTGCCTCAGTTTCAGAAAAGATAGGTTTTCCAGAAAGGATTAGCAAAGCAAACTTGCACCAGGAAGGCTAGCAAAAAAGCAAAGTTAACTTTTTGCCCGGAAGTGTATTGCCCTGTGTCTGGCATCTGCTTTCTCACCTGCAGATGGCGATCAGTGCGACTCTAAGTTATGACTTGAGTGGCTCATTCAAGACCAAAACAGATCAAAAACTCTCTTTTAAGTTCAAGTATAATCATTCAAAAAAAAAAAAAAATCACATTCTTTGAACCTTCTAATTGTGATGAATAAATCTATCTGTGTGATAAAGATAATTTGTGGCTATATAATATTTAGGCCAGAACACTTTTCTTTTTAGGCTTTTGTTCCTTTTTATTTTATGTGTATGGGTGTTTGTCTGCATCTACGTCTGTGTATCACTTAGATGCAGGGCCTGTAAAAGTCAGAAGAGGCCTGGAGTTACAGGGACCATGAGCCACGATGTGGGTGCTGGGAAGTGAACCCTAGTCCTCGGCAAGAGCAGCTAATGCTCAACCATTGAACCATCCCCCCAGCCCCAAGAACTTACTATCAAAGTTTTTACATTTCTTTCCTTCCTTCTAAAACCCCTCCTTCTAAAAGACAGACCATTGGTATGTAGCCAGGTTGCCCTGAAACGATGTACACAATTCAGGTTGCCCTGAAAAGACGCGCACAATCCATCCTCAGTGCTGAGATTACAGTTACACCACCTTGCCCAGACATACATCGTTTCTTAATAAAGTTGAAAGAAAAAAAAAATAAGAGGTTGATATGGCCGCTCTTTTTAAAAGATAGGGGGGTCTGTAGAGAAAAGCCGCCCCCACATCCATCCTTCTGCCTGAGAGATGACTGTTGATTTTCTTACTTGCTATTTTCCCCCTGGCGTGTTGAAAGAAATGCTTTTTGGTGCTTGGAGCTGAGAGGGAGAAATAAGTGTTCCCCAAAGCCATCAGCTCCTATAAATCCCAAGGACTTGGATGCTTTGGGCATAAAGTATACAAAGCAGGAGCCAGTCCTGGGGGCGGGAGAAAGCTGCAGCCTGGCCCTGCAGCCCTGGATGAGAGCCACCAGGGTTTGGATTCAGATGACACAGGACAGCAGATTCTTTCTGGATTTTGTGGGTGACTTTGCTCTTTCTGAGTTCTACCAGCTCCAGCCTGGGAGCCCCATTCCTCTTACCCTTCCCATTAGGCTGGGGAATTTTTATGCATGTCTAAACTGGTTTTATCAGGATCTAAAACCTAGGTAGAATTCTTTGAATCCAAGAATACATTTTAAATTCAAAGTAAATATTCTACCCAAGAAAAGCAGTACATTTAGGGAGTTTATGGGCTCTTTTAATATCTAGTATGCAGGAAGAAATGTATTTTATCCTCAGAAAGCATTGCTGTTGCTACACGTATGACATCATTTAGAAAGCTACTGTGGAGC
Source organism: Montemys delectorum (assembly GCA_019843815.1). Lineage (NCBI taxonomy): Eukaryota > Metazoa > Chordata > Mammalia > Rodentia > Muridae > Montemys > Montemys delectorum. Next base: position 13,987 of record JADRCD010193484.1, read on the forward strand.
ATGCTGTTATTCTAGAATTTGGGGGCTCTAGGCCAGCTTCACCTGCATATAGGCCTCAGAACCAGCCTAGGCTATACAGTGAGGCCTTTTCTCAAAGCATCAAGAGCTGGAGAGAAGGTTCAGCTATTAAGAATACTGGCTGCTTTTGAAAAGGACCCAGATTTAATTCCCAGCACCACATGGTGGTTCCCAACCATTTGTAACTCCAGTTCCAGAGGATCCAATGCTCTCTCCTGACTTCACTGGGTCCCAGACAGGCAGAGACATGTCAGTAAATGCTAATACACATAAAAATAAATAAATATGTTTTTAGAAAAAAAAATTTAAGGGATAGACAGTTGGCTCAGCACTTAAGAGCACTTGCTGCTCTTTCAAAGGACCAGGGTTCCATTCCCAGAAACCACCTGTGGCTCACAACCATCTGTGATTCCAATCCCAGAAGATCTGATGTCCTTTTTGTTTGTTTGTTTGTTTGTTTGTTTTGGGTTCTCAAGACAAGGTTTCTCTGTGTAGCCCTGGCCTGATGCCCTCTTCTGACCTCCATGGACAGCACACACACACACACACACACACACACACACATATATTCAGGCAAAATGCTCATGGATATAAAATACTAAAATAATACATCTAATTTTTTTATTAAACTTTTTTTATTAAAAGACGAACCCAAGAATTCACTGACAGCACTTGACCATCACATGTAAGGTCCTGAGTTCACTCCCCAGCACAAAAAAAGAAGCCCAATGTTGCTGTTTGGAATGTAAAGATTTCTAATAAAACACACTAAATGACCCAAATGCATTTACAAATTTATTAATGAGAAAATTCCACACAACAAAAAGCCCCCTCCAAAGAAAGAAAGAAGGAAGCAAGCAAGGAAGGAAGGGAGAGAGGAAGGAAAGAAAAAAAGAAAGAAAGGGAGAAAGAAAGCAATTAAAGCAACAATTTGTAAAGACACTGCCCCAGATCACTCAGAGAGAAACCGGCTTAATAAAATTCACCCCTATGAAGTTGCTGACAGCACTGATTTCAACCTGCAAAAATAATGGTGCAAGGCTATGTTTTGCTCCGTGTCCCTAAGACCAGCATTAGTTCATGAAGGGAATTCTAGACATAGTTATTGATTTTTCACTTGTTTCTTGCTTTTCCTTTTTGGATTTTTGTTTATGTTAATTCAATGTCTTTTGTCTTTTTGTATACCTAATTTTTAAACTCTGTTTCTATGTATGTCTGTATGCTCATATGCATGCAGTTGCCTGAGGAGGCCAGGAGAGGGCATCAGATCTACTGCAACTGGAGTTAACAGGTGATTGTGAGCCGCCATGTGCACGCTGAGACTAGAACCCAGGTCCTTTAAGGATCACTGGATTGCCAGGAAGTGGTGGAGCATACTTCCTTTAATCCCAGCACTGGGGAGGCAGAGGCAGGCAGATCTCTGTGAGTTTGAGGACATCCTGGTGTATAAAGTGTGTTTCAGGGTAGCAAGGGCTACAAAGAGAACCCCTATTTCAAAAAACAAAACAAAACAAATTGAATATCAAGCAATGCAATGGGTATGTCACAAAAAAGTTAAAAATCACTTTTACATTCATTAGTTACTATGTAAAGAGAGCCAGGTCTGGTGGCACATGCCTTTAATCTTAGCACATGGCAGACAGAGGTGGTCTACGGGCCATACCACCCTGAACGCGCCCAATCTCGTCTGATCTCGGAGGACAGAGGCAGGTAGATTGAATTCAAGGCCAGCCTGGTCTACCTATGAAATTCCAGGGCTTCACAAGGAAAAGAGACCCTGATTCAAAAAAAGAAAGGAAGGGAGGGAGGGAAGCAGGGGAAGGAAGGGAGGGAAGGAAGAAGCTAGAGAAAGGAACATTAGCAGAACAAGCTATGTAAGATATTACCGTAGGTCATAACATGTGCAGTGATAAACTGTTGTTACAAGACCCTTGGAAAAGTATAACCAAACATGACAGGAAATTCAAAACAAAAAGGGAGCTGACTGAGTTGACGATTATAAAGGTCAAGAAGGGTCAAAGGGCAGAGGGCAGAGTGGACTTTAGCAGCCCCGGGACAGGGAAAGGACATTATAGTCCAAAGAAATAGCTTATCCGGGAGCCAAAGGCCAGAGAGTACAAAGGCCCTACTGGGGAAGGTTGAGGGTACAGAGGTGAGGGAAACATGAGAGGAGGTCCATTGTATTAGAGTTAGTTCTGAAGGCCTGGGGAAGGTTCTGTAGTCAATTTGGAAGCAAATGTTGAAACAAATCAAGTTTTAAAGCAGTAGAGTTATGTGTGCTAGAAAAATTATATCCATTTTTTAGAACTATTTACTTTTTTGTCTGTCTTCTCTTTCATTTGCTAATTTATTTATTTATTTATTTATTTATTTATTTATTTATTTTTGAGACAGGGTTTCTCTGTATAGCCCTGGATTTATTTTTTTATTTACTGATTTTTTTTAAGCAAGGTCTTATTTTGAATCCAAGATAGTCTAGAACTCATTGTAATGTAGCTCAGGCTGGCCTCTAACTCTGGAAATCCTCCTGCCTCAGCCACCTGAGTGCTAGAATTCCAGGAATGCTGGGGAATTAATCCAGGATTCCTGCATGCTGACCGGACCATGAAGTATGAAACCAAGATTCTAAGCTGGGAGTATCTTGTTTCAAGGGCTCTCTCTTATCTTGATCATGGGTACCTCAGGGGTCAGGCTGGCGAGCCCAAACATTTAACTGAGATTTACAGCTTGCCTACCTTGGGAATTTATAAAATTGTCAAGTTTAAAAAAAAAATTAAATTAAAGCTGGGCGTGGTGGCACACGCCTGTAATCCCAGCACTTGAGAGGCAGAGGCAGGTGGATTTCTGAGTTCGAGGCCAGCCTGGTCTATAAAGTGAGCTCCAGGACAGCCAGAGCTATACAGAGAAACCCTGTCTCGAAAAAAAAAAAAAAAAAGAAAGAAAAAAAGAAAAAAATTAAATTAAATTAAGAAAGGTCAAAGGGCTCAGAATATGGTAGAAAGTAAGAAAACTTGCTTGAGGCCTGGGTTTAAGCCTCAATTTAAAACGGGGGAGAGGGGTTCTCTGTGTAGCCCTGTCTATCCTGGAACTCACTCTGCAGACCAGGCTAGCCTCCAATTCAGAGATCCACCTGCCTCTGCCTCCCAAGCACTGCATCTAATGGTATATGCCACCACCTCCCAGCTCTTCTTTAAAGATAACTTCTTCATAACGTCTTTTTCCTTTGTTTTGAGGCAAGGTCACACACAACCTAGGCTGGCTTCAAACTTGCTGTGTAATAAAGGATACCTCTGAACTCCCGATCCTCCCTCCCCTCACCCTTAAGTGCTAGGATTGTAGAAAATGTGGCAATTCTAAAGAGAAAAATAAAGATTGTCTTTTGCCAAAAATAAATACTATTAACATGTCATAGTATATTTATTCAGACCCATTATTTATTTATTTACTTATGCAACACACACACTTTTCTTCAAATCAGGGTTCCTTCTAAAAATAGGTCTTCTCTTGACAAGATATTATGTATATTATTATATGGCAGTAAACCTGGTGTCTATAACAATTTATTAGTGATATAACACTAATAGCCCATAAAGGTAGGTCAAGGTTATGAATATGGTGTTCAGGGGTTGAGGTTTACCTATCAGGCAGGAAGCATTGTAGTGGCACATTAACCCAGTGGCTCACACCTGTAATCTGAGCATCTGGAGGGAGACACAGGAGGACCCCAGAGTCAAGGTCACCCTGGGCTACACAGGGAGTTCAGTGCCAGCCCAGGAGGCATGAGACCTTGTCCCAATTAAGGCCAGGGAGAAAAATTGCTCATCTCCCTGCAATCTGAATGACCCAAGTTCGATGTGGTGGTGGTGGTGGTGGGGTGGTGGACATCTGTAGTTCCCGCATCCCTAAGGTGAACTGGAAGATAGAGGGAAGAGAATCTTCTGGAAGCACTCAGCCAGCTAATCCGAAGTACAGAGTACAGCGGCAGAAACCTACAGCGGCAGAAACCAGGGAAACCATGCCTCAAAAAAGGTGAAAGGTCAGGACTCAGGACTGGCTTTGAACCATCTTCTCACCCCCACACGTACGCAGGGGGACCCTGGAAGGCCTGGCAGCCAGCACCATCTCCCAGAACTCAAAGGTTCAGAGGCAGAGCCACTTAAGGCTCTGTGTCAGACACCTGTCTAGGCAGCATAAAAACAGAATCACATCTTAAAGGAAAACAAAAAACAAAAA
>JADRCD010193487.1:0-11873 GCA_019843815.1 Montemys delectorum
TTTTTTTTTTTTTTTTAGTAATTTGACACAAACTAGACTCAACTGAGAAGAGGGAACTTCAATTGATGAATTTTCCTTAATCAGATTGTCCTGTGCGCACATCTATGGGGCATTTTTTTTTTTTTTGATTAACAATTGATATGGGAATACCCAGTCTACTGGTGAGTGGTTCTGGGTTCTATAAGAAATCAGGCTGAGTAAGCATGAAAAACAACCAGTAAACAGTACTCCTCTGTTGTTCCGCTTCAATGCTTGCCTCCCGCTTCCTGCCTGACTACCTGCTCTGACTTACTGCAGTGATGGAACACAACCTGTGAGGTGAAATAAACTCTTGCCTCCAGAAGTTGCTTTTGGTCAGTGTTTTATCACAACAATGGAAAGCAAATTAGAACATCCCTCTTCCAAAATGTTCTTCTGCTTGAGAGGGGGATGTAACTGTCAAGTTGGTGGCTAAGTCCTCAACCTTTACTTAGTCTTAGCACTATGTGCAGCTGCAACAAATAGCTTTAACGTTCACCACTGTTCACTGGAAAGAGAGACGCCTTGGATCAAGTCTCAGAGTAGCATTTGTTTTTTAGAATAAACATAAATATGTAGAAGATGGCTGGTGAGCAGTTTAAGAGCACTGACTGCTCTTCAAAGGTCCTGAGTTCAATTCCCCAGCAACCACATGGTGGATCACAACCATCTGTAATGAGATCTGATGCCCTCTTCTGGTGTGTCTGAAGACAGCTACAGTGTGCTCATATATATAAAATAAAAAATAATTATTAAAAAATAAATATGCAGAAGAAAGTTTGATGCTATGTTAATATAACTAAATGTGGTGGCTTGCATAGGCTCATCTATTTGAATGCTTAGTCACCAAGGACTTGCACTATTTGAAAGGTTTAGAATTAGGAGGTGTGGCTTTGTTGGAGGAAGTGCTTTGCTGGGGAGGGGTGGGTTTTGAGGTTTCAAAAGCTCATTGACAAACCCAGTGTCTCTCTCTGTTTGCAGAGAGTAGCTTTTAGTTACTTCTCCAGCATCATGCCTGCCTGCTACCATGCTCCCTGTCTTGATGGTAATGGACTAAGTCTCTGAAACTGTAAGCCCTTTATGTCTTTTTTTTTTTTTTTTTTTTTTTAAGATAAGACTTGCTGGGGTCATGGTATCTCTTTACAGCAAAAATAGTATAGTCTGATTATGGTACTAAATACAGTATTAAGTTATGTGCTAGGGTCTGTGACATCCCTCATTATGGGATTTTGATTGATGTTTACAGTTGTCATGCATAGTTCTGTTCTTTGGAGCAGGACTAGTGAATGGTTGGTTGTACCCATGTCTTTCATGCCACTATTGAAAAAGTGAGCATACTTTACCTGGCAAGTTGATACTGTAATTTATAGGGTTCATGGCTGGGGAAAACTTTGATGGACTTTGACCTCCAGTAGCCTTCATAGGTAGGGAGGAAGCTTTCTAGCTCAGTTCAATTTCTGTATGTCATACAGCCAAGATATGTGATGTATTTAGCAATAGTTTTATCATTTAGTTATTTTTAAATTCTAATTTTTTATTTTTGAGAATTTTATACATATATACAATGAAATATACTTACCCCACCTCCCCTTTTCTGTTTCCTGTATAGCCTTTCTAATATGCCCCTCCAAACTTTATATCTCCTCCAAAAGTTTACTGTTTCCAATGTGTATATGGGTATGAGTCTCCTATATTCCATCAGCTGGAGTATGGGAGACTACCAATATCCTCAAAAAAAAAAAGATTCTCTCTCTAGCACAGTTGCTGGTAGGATCTCATTAAGGATTAAGGTCTGCAGAGTACTATCACCATTAATGCTAGATTTAAGCTTGTTTGTTTGATTTTGTGCAGGTAATCAACAGATGTTGGAGTTTATGAGTGATAGTCATGATTTCTCCAAAAGACAGCATTTCACTGCATTCTTCCTCATCCTCTGGGACTTAAAGTCTTTCTTCTTCCTCATCTATGCAGCGTCTTAAGTCTGTGGAGTGGGGTGGAGGGAGATGTTATATGCTCCCATTTAGGACTGAGCCCTCAGCCTCTTACTCTCAGCACTTTGACCAATTATGAATCTGGGTTTGTTAGGGTTTCTATTACTGAAGTGAAGCGCTGTGATCATAGCTGGGGGAAGAAAGGGTCTGTCTTATTCATACTCCATAACAGCTTGTTTTGGCCAAGATTACTGCTGCTGCGATGAAACAGCATGAGTAAAAGCAAGTTGGGGAGGAAAGGGTTCATTTGGCTTGTAGATCAGCATCACTGTTCATCAGTGAAGGAAGTCAGGACAGGAAGTTGGAGGCAGGAGCCGATGCAGAGGCCATGGAGGTATACTGCTTACTGGCTTGCTCTCTCTGTCTTTCTCAGCCTGTTTTCTTTGGGGCCTCCCACATCAATTACCTTTGAATAAAATACCCGACAGGCTTGCCTACAACCATATCTTATGGAAATATTGAGGTTCTCGTCTCTCAGATGATTGTATAGTTTGTGTCAAACTGACATAAAATTAGCTAGCACATAGTTCATAGTAGAAAACATGTAGGTCAGGAAATCAAACAAGGTAGGAACTTGGAGGCAGGGACTGGTACAGAGGCAATGGATGAGTGGTGCTTATTGGCTTGCTCCTCATGGCTTGCTCCTCATGGCTTGCTCCTCATGGCTTTCTAATAGAACCCAGGACCACCAGCTCAGAGGTAGGCTGGCCGTCCTACATAATCACTAAGAAAATGCCCTATTTGCTCACCTATACCCAGATCTTCTGGAGGTGTTTTCTTAGTTGAGGGTCCCTCTTCTCAGATGACTGTAGCTTTGTGTCAGGTTGATATAAAAACTTGTCAGCCCAGCATCTCTGCATTGATTGCTGGTAGTTACAAAGAAGGAACTCCTCTAACCAAGGGTAAGAGCAGCATAGGTCAGTCTATGAGCATAAATATAAATATTAAGAAGGTGATTTGATAGTGTAACCATTTAGGATTATAACAATAGCAGGCTTTACCCTAGGCTATGACCTCCACAGCCATGGGCTTTTGAGTAGAATTTCAGTACAAGAGATGAATTTACTTCTATGGAGTAGACCTCAAATCTAGTCAGAAATCAGTTATGTACCTGCAATAGTCAGGCCTCTGTTGTAGCAGTGGGAATTTGCCTGATAGGTCAGTATTATAGGATATAGAGTCCATCTCCTGCTGAGACCACGGATATCTTTTCTTGCCCAGCAGCCTCCATAATACTTTCTAACACCATGAAAGCTAGCTATTGGGAAGAAGTTTCCTGGTTTGAGATTTTCTCTGTCTTACAGCCAAAGACACCAAAATTTTATCCATTTATCTATTGATAGATGCTTTTAGTCTCTTTCTACTTTGAGAATAATGCTGAAATGTACATGTGAACATAGATCTCTTAGGATGTTCTCATTTCATTTCCCTTGACTATATACCCAGGAGAGGGCTTCCTGGGTAAATGGTTGTTCTGTCTTTATTTTTCTGTATTGTTTTTCAGAATGTCTGTAACAATTTATAGTCTACCCATAGTACTCAAAGGCCCCTTTCCTTCTATACCTTTACCAATGATGTTTCGATAATACAGCTACTCTAATAGGGGTGAGATGATATGTTATTGTGGTTTTGATTTATGTTTCCATGATGATTAGTGATATTAAGCAACTTTATACATACCTGTTGTCTATTTTTATATGTTCTGTGAAAAAAATATCTGCTTAGAGTTTTCATTTTTTAAATTGGCTTTTTTGGGGGCATAAGTTGGTATGTTGATGTTGTGAAACCCTATATGATACTTGGTGTACAGATATTCTGTAGGCTATCCTTTTATTTTTGGGGGTAGAAGTATTTTAGTTTTATGTAGCCCCTTATTTAGGTTTACCTTTGTTGCCTGAGCTTTAGCTGTGATATCCATCAACATTGTTGTCTTTGTCTGTAGAGGAAGCTTTATTTCACTGTAGGGGTTTTACAGTTTTAGTGCACATTTTTAGTTCTTTAATACACTTTAACAGTCACCATTCTTTAAATGTCAGGTTTCTTGTTCTTATACTGAATAAAAGTATATAGTTGTCTAAAATAAATGCAGACCTTTTCTTTCCTCTACCTTTAGTTAAAAGTATATTTTGGGAGCTGTAGAGATGGTTCAGTGGTTAAGAACACTGGTTACTTTCCCTGACAACAAGGTTTGGTTCTCAGTACCTACACGGTGGCTCAAACCATCTCTAACTCCATTCCCAGGAGAGCCAATACTCTTTCTTGGCCTATACAGATACCAGGTATATGGATAATGCAAAGCCACACATGTAGAGAAAACATACACACATGTAAAATAAAAAAGCAAGATAAAATATAGTTTTGGGTACAGATGGGTGAAATAGCTTAATATTGTTATATGCTTGGTACTTAATATTTTCCTTATGAGTACTCCCTTAAGTTTAGATTTCCTGAATGTGCTTTTTTAGAAGAAAGTTAATATCATTGTAAGTTTGAAAGGTCATTTTAATTTTATGAAGTGTTAGAGCATTATGGATTTCTATGCAGTTGATTTTATTCTCTGTCATTTTTTAATCCATAAACATTTATTAATAAGGCAGTATATGGATTTTGTGGTAGGGAAGCAGAGATGAAAGATTAATGACAAGCTGACAGTTATGTGGGGGAAACTGCAGTGTAGCAAGGGTGAAGTGTCTTTCAGTAAAACACTTGAGAGGGACATGTGCCCTTACCTGGGTGCCAGGTAAGACTCCCTGCAGTTTTAGAGTTGAGTTTAAAGAAGGCAGGAAAATTAGTTTGGTAGTGATATGATAGTTCGAAGTAGTATAACTGTTCATCTTGACTTGGCAGCAGCTCTTCATCTTTCAGAAACAGTGCAAAAGTCCCAAAGAGGTATTTAAAAAAACAGATACAAATGCAATCTTCAGGCCTTCCCCTGAGAGTGTGCTTATTTTCATTATGTCCATGATGCTTATTGTTTTTAAGGTAGTACACTAGAAAGAGGGATAATTTAAAGGCAGCCGGATGTTGCTTTAAAGATTGCACAAAATCCATTCTTATGATGGGCACTATTAGCACAATCTCATTTTACTTTAGGAGTAACAGAAGCAGCGACTTTAAGTCTTATATCTAGACTTGCATCAGTACAGCAGCAGTAGTAATAACTGAGCAGGCTGAAACATGTTTGTGGGTATATTCTTTTCTGGATGGACTTTATGATTCTGATTCCTTGCTGTTTTGGTGACTTTAAAAAAGTACTTGTAGTTATTCTGAATAACAAAGAACTCTGGCTGAAGAACCCACTTTAGAGAGTTTATTTACTTATTTATTTATAAATTGTAATTACTTATTTTTGTTTTATTTGCACTATTGTTTTGCCTGTTTGTGTGTCTGTGTGAGGTTTCAGATCTTGGAGTTACAGACAGTGTGAGCTGCCATGTGTTTGCTGGCAGTCGAACCTGAGTCCTCTGGAAGAGCCAGTCAGTGCTCTTAACCACTGAGCCATCTTTCCAGCCTCTGATAAATTATTTGTTTTTTTTTGTATTTTAATTTATTACTATATTTTGTATGTACGTGCACAGTGTTGTACATGTGGAGGTCAGGGGACAGCATGGAGTAGTCAGTCCTCTCGTTCACCATGTGGATCCTGGGTATTGCGCTCACGTCGTCAGTCTTGGTGGCAGATGCTTTTACCCAGTAAGCCATCTCACTAGCCTTTGTAGGGATCATTTAGATCAGAAGTTGGACTCAGTGACTTTTAAGGACCTTTTAAATTTTTCAGTCATATTGATCTATATTTTTCCTCTGTTTTGCTCAGGGTTGTCATTGTCGTTGTCATCTTGTCTTCCTCCTCCTTTTCTTCCTCTTCTTCCTCCTCCTCTTAAATGAAAGTAGATTCTTATCTCATAGCAGAATATCACCAGGAATAAGTCTGTCTGTCTCTCTGTCTGTCTGTCCGTCCATCTATCCATCCATCCATCTCTCTATCTATCTGAGACAGTATTTGTATAGCTTTCTATATCTGTCCTAGAACTTGCTTTATAGACCAGGCTGCCCTGCCTCCTAAATGCTGGGATTAAAGGCATGCACCACTAAGCCAGGAAGATTTTTTTTTTAAACTTTTTTTTTTTTAAATTTTAGACCAGTAATGTTTGGTTTCACCTTAGGTTTATAGGCTATCTAGTCTCTTGCTCTTGGTTACTGAAGTAGTGTCAGGTATGGGTTTCTTCTTGAGGAGTGGCCTTAAGTCAGACATTGGTTGGGTACATCCACACATTCCATGCTACCATTGCCATAGCATATTTGATTGGGAGGACCAGTTTGTTTATATGGCGGATTACATTGACTGATTTTCATATGTTGAACCATCCCTGCATCTGTGGGATGAAGCCTACTCTATCATGGGGGTGATCTTTTTGAATTGGTTTTCTTAAGGACTCTCACCATGGACTTCTTAGGTTGCAGTGGCCAGAATTGGATTACTTCCTAGCTTAAACTACTGATTGGCTAGACTGATAAAGGCTACAACTAGGGCTATGACAGGAAAGAAGGTATCGCCATTTGAAAGCACATGAAAGTAAAGGTGGTTTACTATAAGTAACTTACTTAAATTAGATAAGAACTCTGCAGATGTAAAGAAGCAGATAGGGGAGAATGATTTATTACACAGGCAGGGCATGGGACAGGGGAGAAGAGCATCTGTTCCCTCCAATATTGGGACTGTTAACCAGCATTAGGATTAGGTTTTGCTGTGTTTCTAATTTATGAAAATATTTAAATACAATGATAAGATTAAATGAGAAATAAGTATAAATTATAAATATCTGGGAAGAACAAATACTCTGTCTATAGAGATTTGACTGTAACAGTGGTGAGATAGTTGTGGTGTTGATATTGATGACTAAAGGAATAATATAGAACATGCTGCAAGGCAAAATTTGGATAAAGTAATATACTGATAAGTAATCCTTTGGCTTATCTTAGGTACATATAACTCAATTGTCCTGTTGTAGTTTCAAGGATATGGGAAGTTGAGAAGGTTCAGAGAAGGACAAGGAAGGGAGAGATACATAAAGGAAACAGCACAACGAATAGAGTCTCTGCTCAGACTTGTAAAAAGAAAGTTAATACGTGCTCGTAACAGTGGCTCTTGAGCCCTGTAAAGAGTGATGTGAGTGATTTCCCATCTCTCCAGGAGCCCTAGGAATGGACATTGAGATTACAATATACTTCTTGGTTTGAGGACAGCTTCCTGGCTGTAAAGGTTGTTCAGCACTGATACTCAGGAGAAGGTGGCTGCTTTGAAGTTTTCTCAGAAGATGAATGAAAAGGCAAGACCCTTAAGTAAAAAATTATAGTATAGAAGTAAGCACTTTCGGAAGCTTTTGAAGCTGGGATGTAGTTCTCTTCTAGTCAAGTTCTGCTCTAACAACCTGCCTCAGCTTGTCTTACCTCATCTGATTGAATCTTTGGTAGCACTTTGGAGTTTTGGAGTTGTTTAAAAAAAAAAATTAAAGCAGCAAAACAGTTTTTTTTTTTTAATAATTGTCAACTTTTTTTTTTCTTTTTTAAAGACAAGTCTCACTATGTAGCTTTGGCTGTTTTTATTTTTTCTAACTGCCTTTTTCAGTATGGCCAGATACATTTTCTTAAGAGCTTTTTTCCCCCCTTAAGGAAGAAACCAGGGGTCATGGTGGCATACACCTTTAACCTTAGCACTCAGGAGACAGGGGCAAGCAGATCTTTATGAATTCAAGCCTTACCTGGGATATATAGGAAGTTCCAGATTAGTCAGGGCAACATAGTGAGACCTGGTATCAAAAAAGAAACAGAATTGACAGGAGTTCATTTAAAACCAAAATCAACATGTGAATATTTCTGTGGCATATTCTAAGACCCTTTATATGAATATATTTTAGAGTTGTGTGACTGACTGAAGAAGCCCAGAACATCATGCTTGGGTCCTCAGATCCTTGCCATGAAGACCTCCCTCTGATGTGGCTTGAATGAATCTGAGTATGATAGCGTACTTCATTTAGACCAGCATTTGCTTTCTCCACATTTTGTTAGGCATTATATATTTTTATTTGCTTTTGTGGTATCAGTGATCAAACCCAGAGTCTCACACATGCTGGACAAGCGCTCTCTTACCAAGCTATATTACCAGCCTTTCCACATTCTGTTCTTTAACAGTGAGCTGCTACTCAGAACTTGGAGGCAGAGGTAGGCAGATCACTATGAGTTCAAGGCCAGCTAGAGACACATAGGGAGACCTGGTCTTAAAAAAAAAAAAAAAAAAAAGAGTCACTAAACCAACCCTCACTCAAGAAGATGGGGACATTGTATTTAAGTTTTGAAGGGAAGTGTATCAAAGTTTTTGTTGACAACCTTTAAAGCTACCCTCCAATGTACTTAGTAGATACCAGTCAAGTTTCTAGAGAGACCAGAAGAATAGCCTGAATTGTTATGTTTAGAATAGCAGTGTCTTAAACGCTGATCTTGCCCAGTCTCTGTTGCTAGAGAAGCATCATCAAACTGCAGTACTGCATGTTCCACAGGATATAGTAGGTCAAATAGCCAAACTACCACTGTGTTAGTTATTATCTCATTGCTGTGACAAAATGCCTGACCAGAGCACCTTAAAGAAGGCAGGGTCTATTTTGGCTCAGGGTTCCATGACATCAAGGCATGGTGGCAGAAATCAGAGGCAGCTCAGTCACATTGTGCTTATAGTTAGGAAGCAAAATGTCCATTTTCTTTCTCCCTTTTCATTCACTCTGGTGTCCCAACCCATGGACTACTACTCCTTGTGTTTGGGTATGTCTCCCGACATCAGTGAACCTAATTGGGCAGTCTCTCACAGATAGACCTGAGGTTTGTTTTCATAATCCTCTAAATCTCATCAAGTTGATGGTTAATATTAACCACCATAGACACCCAGTTTATATATTCCTTCAGTTTGTGGAAACCAAAGATAGTTGTCTTTTAATTTTGACATTCAGATAGCCACATCTGAAGATTGGGGCCAGGAATTCAGATAACAGATGACAGGAAAAGCTTGTCTTCCTTGGTCTGAGTTACTTCATTCAACATGGTCTTTTCTAATTCTATTCATTTATCTGCAAATTGCATGACTTCATTTTTGTTATGGCAGAGTAATATTCCATGGTGTATATGTACCACATTTTCATTCTCCATTGCTAATTGAAGGACTTTTAGGTTGCTATTTTGAATAGAGGCGTAATGAACATTGCTGAACAAGTATCCGGAGTAGGATGTTGAGTCCTTTGGGCATATGTTGAGGAATAGTATAGATGAGTCATATGATAGATTTATTTTATGTTTTTTGAGGATTCTCTGTATTTATTTCTAGAGTGGCTGGACTAATTTACTATCCCATGACAATCTGATACCATGTTCTGACCTCCATGGGCACCCCTACACACATGTACACACTAATGCACATATACAAATAACTTTAATAAAAAGTACATTTATTAATACACTAATTTACATACAATGTATTAAGCATTTGGAGTATTAAAGTTCAAGTAAAATTAGTCATTTTATTGGTAGCCTATGAAATATTTTAAAATAGAAATGTATACTTTCAACTTTATATAATATTTAATAAAATATGGGACATTAAGATTATATGTGTTGATATGGTAGTGAATACAAATTTTATACTGAAAGTAACAGAAACTTAAAATGTGTTAAGTGTTTATCCTTTTAAAATATTCATACATTTTAAATTGATACTATGTTGATATTTCTGATCATCTTGTGGGATGTTTTAAAAATCTAGAGAGGTCATAGGCAATTAATAACTATAGATTCCAAAAATGAATTTAAAGTTGTTCTTGTGACTATAAGTGCAATGATTTTTGTTTTCTGGAGAACCAAATAGTATAAAACTAGAACCAGATAATTAAAACTACACTCATATTCTGTAACTTTATTTTTGTTAAGCCTTAACATCTGTTGCTATTAGTGAGATGTGTTGGAGAACGCACTCAAAGACATTATAAAGGTTTTTCTTTTAATCAAAGTATTGTTGTTGCACGATCATATACTCTGACTTGTCAGGGCTTTCGTATCACAAATAATGTGTGCAGTAAGAGTTTACTGTCTATCATTACATTAAGTCTGTGTAATGCTTCTCTACTGTGTGTGAAGGAATTAGCATTTCAAATCCCATTAGCTATAAAGTGGATTTGGGTTTGTAGTATTTATTTATAGGGGTCATACAATATAATTCAAACCTTTTAATAAAGTCTTCTGCTGGAGTGATTTTACTAGACAGAAACTGATTGTGTCTTTACAATGTACATGTTTACTCCATTCCTTCAACAAATCTCATCATGTTGTTTTATGTTTCTATACCTTTTAATAAGACCTTTTATTTTATTTTTTTAATTCATTTAAGTTTTATTGTATTATGATGAGAAAAGATACATGATTTCAATTTATCTGAATTTATTAACATTTAAAAGTATATTTTAAGTAAATAGAATTCCATCACATTCTTGTTTCCCTTTTGTATCCCAACTCTTCCCAGAGACCCCCTTCAATACCTGCAATACCTTTCGTTTTTTTTATTTTGTCATATTTTTTAGAATTTATAAAATATTGTAACAATAAAAATGAGTATTATAAAATTGTTTGATATAAAACAACAGTCAATTGAACAATCTTATGTAGATGCTTGCCTACAGCAATACTGAAAAATACATACATTTGTCTCAATATAAATTTGAAATAACTCCAAACATATTAACTGTATATTTTAAAATAATATATCACTACTAGTATCTTTTTAAATGAACAAAAATATATAAAGTCTTTTTGTTTCTTTGTTTTGTTTTTAGTAGAGCTTAAAGTCTTGGCTCTTACTGTGGTACAAGCCCAAAATAAGAACAATATTTAGACATTGGAATTCATTGTAATAAGGCTATACTTCAATGACCCTCAGATTACCAAAGGATTTTACCTCTATTGTAGCTAAGCTGAGAGTTGACATTTCTGTTGTGCCAAGGAATGAATTGTAGGCACGAATTTTGGATACAGATGTCCTGCTGTGGTCAAAGCTATTTGACTTGAGTGAGTGACTTTATTCTCAGCCCACAGAGAAAAGGTTACATTCATTTAAGAAATGGTGTGTATATTAAGGTGGTCTATCCATGAAGTCATTCACAACTGTTTCAATGAACAATAGTTCTGCTTGGAGGGTGGCACAGACATTAGGTGAAGATAAGAATCTGGTTCATTGGCTGTGGTGATTTTGAAAAGCATTCATCTCAGAGAAAGAGGAACTTATAAAGTCCTCTTCTTCAAACTTGATAGAATAGTTACAAACATCAAGCAAAGCATTCAGTCTCATTCTTTGTTGTTCTCTTACAAGCCACCTCCCAAGTTAATTGTCTATGTTTCTTTTGGCTGTATAAATTTTTGACATACATAAGCTGTTCTGAAAACCATAGTGTAACATCAAATAAATAATCCTACTAATAGAGAGGCTGAGATAGGAGAAGCTTGATTTCAAGACCATTATGTGGAACCCAGCAAGACACTGTCATGTACAAACAAGCAGAAAGTGTATATGGATTGTACAATATTGGACCTATTTCTCCAATTACCAAATTAGAGAGACCACTGGATGGCAGCCAACAAATTTCTAATTCCTCATATTTTTGGATTTCAGTAGATTAGGATATGTAGGTAATATTAATTTTCATATTAAGAGATATTAAGAAAAAGTAATTGTTACTTCCTGTTATTTTTATTGTAAGAGGTGGAATTAGGTTTGTGTGAGTTTGTTGAAAGATTACTTTCTTGCTTCTTCTAGGGTGTAGTTTTGCTCCTTAT
>JADRCD010193488.1:0-14129 GCA_019843815.1 Montemys delectorum
CCGCCAGCCACATCTTTCGCTTGGAACCTGCTTCCCCACCCACACCACGCATATTGAGAACCAGGAACATACCCAGCAGGTCACCAATCCAGAAAAATCCATAGCTCAAGGGGATATCATTGATGAATTACAGGCAAGTTGCCTGTCAGCAGGAAACATGGATTGGATTAGAGACTTCTTCTACCATGCTGGTTTTCCTAAAGAAGATCTGGCTCTAAAACAAAAATGCCTGAACATGCGGGCAGCACTGGAAACAAATATTGATTGGCCCCCGCAAGGAGCCAAGCTAGAGTGGGTCAGAGGCTGACGTCAAAAAGTGCTGGGGTGTGGAAAACCATTACTGTGCTGATGGGTCAGAATGTTAGCTCCATTTATTTGTAAGATCTCAAGAGTGGGAGGGGAATATTTAAGTGGTAGAAGGAGGAGAGCAGAGGAGATGGCGAGGACGGAGACTCCCGTGAGCCTTACTTCCTATGGGCCCATCCTCCTCATTGCCCATTCTGCATAGTGGGTTTTTTTTTTTTTTTTTTTTTCTGACTTGCTCTCTTCCCACTCCCCTTTAAAAGGGCTGTGGAAGATTCACTTAATTGAAAGAATATATCCAAACAGCTGATGCTCTGTAGTGTTTAGATTTGGGATTCAGACCATGGGCTTGGTGTTCTTATTGTGCTTGTAGAAAAAACATGCTGGTTGCATCTGATTTCATCTAGCTGTCTACTGAGTTAGAAATATTGTGGTCTCTGCCAGATGTACGAGATACTGTAAAAGTAGCATTTTCTCTAGTGAATCAGGCTTCCTAACGCCACAGATCTAGCCTGTCTGAAACAGCTTGTTTCTCTGTAGATGAGGCTAGGTTTGTTTCAGTCTCTTTTCGTGAAATGTAGAACTGCAGAAGCCAAATCTAGAGTCTTTTCAATGCAAACAAACAAAAATCTTCAAATCAACATTTGCAGTTAAACCTACGGTTTTGTTGTGCGTGGAGACCAACATTCTCCAGAAGTTTCTATAATAGTAAAATATTCTAAAGGTACAGGACAACCATTAGTCTTGTGTTGATATTAAATATTGAAATGTAAATAGTGTGAATGAGGTCTGAATTTTTAAAAAGTAGCCCTGCGTGGTCAGCGGTCCTGAAGCCCAGAGCTTGGGTCTGCTTTTAGAGGATGGTGTTAGCGGAGGTGGGAGGAGCACTCCGTCAGTGCTCCCACTTTCTAACAGTATCTTCATTGGAGATTCATATCGTTCTTCCATTCATAGTCTAGAAAGAAGCAGTGCCTATGGCTGCCCTCAGCAGGGTGGAGGGCTGAGGTTGGAGATTGAGAAACTGCCATTAAAATACTGCCATTTTTACTCTGTCGTTGATTTTCCTAAAGCACTCCAGCCAGATATGGAGGTCTTTGGCAGTGGGAGCCATAACCCCTACCCCTGAGGAGCTCCAGTTCACTGCAATGCTGAATAGTTCTCTGTCTGAAACTTGACTCAGCCTTAAATGTATTGTTGCATAACTCTTCCAATGAATACACATCCAGGTTTCTGGGCTGTACTGCATATCCCACAAGGACAGAGGAACAGGGATATTCGTATAGTCCATGGTATCAAGCCCTAATATGGCCATTTCTTCTCTTCCATAGAAAAACATATGAGGTTGTATGCAGATCACCACTGTGATTTTTTTGCCCTTCATTTCTCTGAGTGGTTGAGTTTTGTGCTTCAAGTTGGATAAACACTATCGTTTCTCTCCACCTCAAACTGTCTTTTCTTTGTTGATCCTCATATAAATGTAAGCATGAATGTGAATATATGCTTATTTATTTCTCCTCTTTTAGAAAGTTACTTCATCAGCTTTCAAGGACCGAGTGAGTAGTAGTACATAGAGCAATCTGTTCACTCATCGCTTGAGTCAAGAGAACGAAAGAGAAATATAAAAATGGAGATACACTCTCTCCTCATTCTCCTTCTTTTACATTGTTCAACAAGTTACATTCACGAAGCATCCATCTCCCAAGAAATCAATATGATTTGGGTTTCTAAACTCTGCATGTCTCCCTCTGGCTGGAAGGAAGTGGTTTTGCCACACGGCAGAAGTGAAATCAGCAAGATGCTGTCAATAAAACGGAAATGCCGGCCTTTCCATGATGACAGAAAAGCAGTGGCAAATGTGTGGTTTTCTGTTCTGCTGTGCCACCATTGTGGGATAAGAACAGAGTCTGAGAAGAGAGAGACAGACAGGGATGTGTGTATGAGTGTATGTGTGGCCTGTTTGCTGCCATTTTGCACTCCCAGCCTCATCTTCTGCAGCTCTAGCCCCACTGCTTGGGAGCCATCTCCACTTCCTCTTGGTTTGCTTGGACTGTTGTAGAATGTATTAAATCGCCAGCCCCAGGGGTTTCTAACCCACTTTAGACCATTTAAGTTCCTGGATGAAAGACACACACACCTTTAACTTTACAATAAACCTTAAACTACACAACAGCTGGGCAGCTGCCTACCTCTATGCTGTTAGAATCTACTTTCCTATCCATAATCCCGAGTTAGTGCTTACTATGGGCTGCTCTTAGCTCCAATTGGCCAGCCCATGGGGCCATAATTTCTTTACTCCTAACCCATGGCAGTTTCTTCCTCTTCCTCCTGCACTTCTTTTGCTCCTGGTTCTCTTACGACCCCAAGCCGGCTACATCTAAATCCCACCTATGTTTCTTCTGCCCAGCTATTAGCTGTTGGCATCTTTATTTGCCAATCAGAAAGAACTTGGGAGCGGGGGTCATGCAGATACTCTTGTCTCTGGGCAACCAGTCTTGGGGGGTCCCAATATTAGCATTAGGCTAACCCACTACACTGTACTGATTGTTTTGTCTAGAGACTCAACTATGAAGTTTTAAGTAGGTGCCTGGGCAGAGTGTCAGCCTGATTCTGCCTTAGCAGGGGCACTAGAAGCTCAGAAGTCCAGGGATAAAGTGCTAGGCTGATGGATGAAGCCTGGAGCCTCTTGTTCCTTAAGACTCATGCATCTTGCTAGAGTAGAGTAATGGGGTTAGGAGAAGATTTGGGGCCAAAGCCTTTGCATCCTCTGTCTATCTGTCTTTCTCTGGCTTGTTGAAAAGAAGAGGTCCAATGGAGGATTATTTGGACAAATATTTGCTCTGTCTAATTATTCACCCAGAGAAGCTTTCCTGAATGTTTCATGCAAACCTTAATATTTACAGTAGCATAAGGCAGAGTTTATAATGTGTTGGGGAGGTTTCCGACTTGAGGCAGTAATTCTTCTCTGCAAGTATATGTATATAAGACTGCTTTCTTCCTAAGAGACACGAGGCATATTTACCTTAGCCACTGTTTAAACTGAGACGGAGGAAGAGGGAAGAAAACTCCAGAGAAGGGAGGCATCCCCTGCTGCTAACAAGTTTTATAGATGCTTGTCTTCGCCAGGTATTTAACATGTAGGGATGCAAGTTAGGCATCCCCAGTTCCTTCCTGTGTGCTTGTGACCAGGGTGTCACAGGACCATACTTGACTGTGATCCTGGTAGTGCTGCCCTTCCAGATCTGTTCCTCCTTTTCTTTCATCCAGCCTATTTGTGACCAGTGTCAAGATGTAGTGAGCCTTGCTTGACAAAGTGACTTCTAGAGGCCCTCTCTGTACATTGCAAAGAGGCATCATGCAGAGCGGAGGTTGAAGTCTTCTTCCATGCTGTATGTGGCCCTTAAGAGGGTTCTTTACCTCTGGATGCCTCGCTTTTCTCATCTATACATAGGAACACTATCCTATCATGCACAGATGAGAAGTGCTTCAGGCCAGCACTGGTTTTCAGGCTCTTGCCTTGGTGTGGTGGCACCTAGGACATCTTCCGGTTACATAGAAAGGGCCCTTGTTGGGACTTCTGGAGTATATCTATCTCTGAGGACTGCATTCAGCACCAAAATAAACCAGGCTGTTATTCAGAGGTCCCATTTCTTCAAGAACAAGTGATGGTCACTGGCAATCCTGGCAAAGTGACAGGTGTGCATATGCCCAAAGCCTCAAGGAAATCAAATGACAGACAGTGAGGGACAAATGAACGGACGCTCTGTCTACAGCATTGGACTTGTGGACTCTATGCTGTTCTGCTCACTTAGTATTGTGGTGTCAGCCAGTGGAACCAATACCAATGACGGTGGTGATCTGCTGCTGAGTGAGTAGCATAAATCATATGTAGGTAAATGTATGTAACCACCACTTGCTAGCACACTGGAATGTTGAGATAGAGTGTGCTAGGTAATATGCCTGCCTGCCTTCCTTGCTTCCCTCTCTCCTCCTCTCCTTCTTGCCCTCCCTCCCTCCTTCTCTCCCTCCCTCCCTCCCTCCCCTTCTCCTTCTTCTTTCCTATCAGGTCTCATTTAGATTAGGTTAGTCTTCAATATTTTATATATAGCTAAAGATAACCTTCCTGCCTCCATTTCCCAACACATATCCTTTCCCACCAACGTTTGGTTTTGTTTTTATTTGTTAAGTATGGACCCATGGATACTGTACCCAACTGTGGAGTGCTTCTAGTTCTCTGAGGTTTGTTTAAATGAAGTCAGTGTTGTTGTTGTTTTTTCCTCTGTAGTCTTGAAACCAGACCACTCTTGCTTCCTTAATTGTTATTGTTTTCTCAAGTGTGAGAAAAACTAACCTATGCTATATTCATTTGGGTTCTCAACACACCCCCCCCCCCAATCTTTCATTGGAGCAAATGTTTTGATTTGTAGCCTCATTGATACCATCTGAGCTATATAGATAGAAAACAGCCATCATCCAGAGAGGAATGGCATGGCATCAGTTATTTTAGAGCATATCTCAAGATTGTCTTAGTTGATGTTGAAAGTCAAGTGGTGGTTTAAGGTGTGTCTTTTTGAGTGGTTGACTCCTCAGACTCCAGTTCTGCAGTTTGTAATGAAGTTGAGCGGGTTTCACCGAAGTAGTCCTTCCATGTGAGAGAACCTGCCTGTTGATAGACCTGGAGTTGGTCAATTAAAAAGCAGGATCGAATGAGTACCAAGCACACCTTCATGAACTGTAGGGCTACAGGAATGAGCTGTACAGCTGCAAAGGGCCTCACATGGAGAGTATAACCTAACAGGGACAGACAATAGAAAGAAAAGCCTACATCAAGCTGAATAAATAAGACTGGGAGGCAGTTTATGGAGACAGGGACACCCTAGAGAAGGCTCTTTTATGTACTTGAGAACACAGTAATGTGGCTTAGATTGGTGGTGGTGGTGGTTGTGGGGGGAGGTGGAAGGCCTGGGGAGCCAGGGAAAGAATTCATTCTGTGTATTAGAGACTGAGCCCAGACCTGCTAGATCTTGCTCCTGCTGTGGCTTCGTCTGCTATTTTATATCTGTTCAAAACCTCCATTTGTTTCCTGTTCTAGCTGGGAGATACTTGTAAATTCCGTAGTTGGTATAGTTAAGATAATTGTTTAGCTTTCCCTTTTTCCTAAGTATGTGTAAGTGAACAAGTACCTCACCTTGTTTGTAAAGGAGAGTCCTTGTTTTTTTCTAGAAAGCCACCCACTGGCTTTAATATAGGCCAGCAGGAACCCCCCTGCTTATCTGTCTGCTGGAATCCATGGGTCATTTGCATTATCAGGGTGTTTGCCCTGCCTCCTCTACTCTAGTCTTTCTGTTAGACTACCATCTCCTGGGGATACATGGAAAGAGGCTAGGATGTCCATCCTGCAGGGTCTGCTGTTGACTCTTGAACTGGAGGATGCCAAACATGTCTGCTAAGGATAGAGGGTTGAAATTTCAGATCTGGTCATCTTCCTCCCTGTACCTGGTGGGCGTTGCTGTTTTTTCTATCCTTAGCAGCTACCACAAATCTTCTCTTGATGCTCTAGTTTCTGGTTAGCCGAGTGGCTCTTAAAGTAGGGATACAGAGGCATCTTCTGCATCAACATCACCTGAGATAATTCTATAAATGGCTCTGATGCTCTTGCTCCAAAGCAGTGGTTTTCAACCTGTGGGTTTGAGGGTCGCATATTAGATATACTGCATATCAGATAGTTATATTACTATTCACCACAGTAGCAAAATTACATTTATGAAGTAACAATGAGATAATTTATGGTGGGGGTGGTCACTATAACATGAGGAATTTATTCAAGGGTCGCAGCATTAGGAAGGTTAAGAAAGAACCACTGCTTTAGACCTACTAGAAGGGATTATAAGGGCTGGACCTAGAACCTCCTTCAGTGAAGTCCTAATTTTATGAGTCTTATGCCCTCTAATTTTGAGAATCTTTTGTTTATAAGAGGTGATTTTGCTTTTGGAATAATAATAACAGCTAATATTTGCTGAAGGCTAATTATTTGATGATACTTGGTATTTTATATATAGAGGAAGAATTAATTCTCAAAGCATCTTTGTGGGATATGAACAAAGATAATCTTTCTGGGCCATTGGGTACCATGATTGGCTCACCTACCGTTCCAAGTCCCAGCTCCTCGGCACTCTCCTTCTCCTATGTTCTCCTTTGCATAATGGTATTCCATGAATGACTCTTTGTTAAGCTGAGCAAGCGCAGGGACTTCCTGTTGTGTATCAGGTAACATATTAGACAGCATATTTTAGCTGAGCCTTAGATTACATTGAAGTCTAGGGTTCACAGAGTTTGACTCCCAAATGTTCACTCACTTTGCTCAGTGAAAATCCATGATGCACCCAGGCTTTTCCTGCACTCTCTGAGTTGCCGTGTACCTGTGTCTGGGCAGGTGCTAGGTAGTCCTGTACCTGCATCTGGACTGTCATCCTTGTAATTGGCCAGCACCGGAAGAGGTAGAATCCTTCATCCCTCAACTGACCCTGACTCTAGCGAAGAATTTGCATCCCGAGAGACTATGTAAGAAGTTATCTAGGTTTTTCTCCGGTAGTTGGAAAAGCTGGAAGGAGTTTTCCCTCAACAATTCCAGTAGTGCATCCGAGAAAAATTAGTTATTGAAATAGGAGCAGCCCAAGCAGGTTTGAAGATAAAAATCAACCATTCCATTCATAGTCCTTTCTTGTTTTAGGTTCTTAGTGCTTTACATCCCCAGGAGGAATTTGCTAAGGAAACCTCACCTCCCTAATAACTTCAGGTAGAGATGATTTTCATGACCACGAGTGCCTTACCGAGTGATAGAAAGAGGAGGTGGGTGGGGTTCTGCTCAGATTTTCTCAAACCTCCAGGGTTATGAACTTTTCAAAAAGCATTTCTTATTTCTCAAAGTGAATCATACTTGCCTTTCTGAAAGTGGCTTTATTTGTCGTAATTACACTTCAGTTGTGAGCACAAAGCACTGAAAGCACAAAGCCTAATTTTTACTAAAAGATCGTTTTAAAATGTTAGTCTTTCACATTCAACAAAGGTCATTTTGGCTTGGTTGTGGCCACTCAAGATTCATGAGTAATTGTCCCATTCGCCACTGGCCAAATGTTTCCATGTCTTTGGTATACATTTTGCAAGCTGTTTATAATGAGAACCCATGGGGTGGTCAGGCAAGTTTTCAGAAATCGAGCTTGTGATTCTGTGCAGCTTCGTCTGGAATTTATTTATATCACACATTAATTTGAGTTTCTTTTCTGTTTTGAAAAGCTAGTGTTGAACACAAGTACCATGGAGACATACCATGCAGATCTTGTGTTGGGTTAATGAGCTTTGGCCCTGTGCTTAGCCTTGGTGTTATTCTGTGTGAAGGAAGGGTACAGAGGGGTTGTTGAAGCTGAGTCAGGGATACTCACCAGCCTGAACTTCTCAAAAGAATCAAGCTTAACACTTCTCGTCACATACATCTCCTCCTTAGAGATGTATCATAGTTTATTAGCAGCTGCATAGAAGGAAGAGGAGATGGTAAGAAGGGAGGGGAAAGTCTTAGGGTTCATGCCTGCCACTGCCCTAGTATCAGTCTCAGACACCAGGAGTATTTTATTTGATACATAAACTCTGAAGAAAACAAATGATATCTGTTAGATATGTTACATGTTTGTAAGTTCCTTAAGTTTTAAGTTTGCAGTTTGCCCCAATTCATTCATTCAAGCCGTGTTTGAGAGTCCCAGTGCTCACTCAAGAGTGTTGTGTGGTTTCTCAGCTGTTAGCCAGGCAAGGGTGTGGGCTGACAAGTTTGGGTAGCTGTCAAAGAGTTGGGTAGTTTTCTCTGAGCGATGTCTGTCTGCGTAGATGCGCAGGAGATCTTGTAGTTGCTCAAACCTCAGGCACGGGCTTCTTAGTTCTTTGCATTTAAGGAAATCAGTGTGTCTCATGCTAAAGGCCAGCTTTTCTGAAATGGAAACAAATTTTTTTATGTGATATATAAATCATATAAAAATCATGATCATATATAAATATATGATTTTTCACTATAGGTCTCAGTAAAGGAACAGACAGCACAATGTAAATACTTGTATGGTGGCCAGAGGCCCTATGAGCACATGGAGAGAAGGACCACTATGTAGAAGTGGGTTGCATGGCATAAGGAAGATGCAGGAGATAAAGAGAAGAAAGGGGCAGAGTGTTGAAAGAATACAGGGAAAAAAAGAAGGAGAAACTTTTGAGCATGAAAAAAAGCCCAAGAGTCCTTGTGCAAAATGTGTGCGTATGTGTGCACATAAGCCCTGGGGTATGCGTGTTCACAGTCACTCACACTCATATGTAGTCTTAGGGTTCATCTAGATATCACAGGTAGCAATAGCTTTATACCTTTTATTCCTGAGCAGGGCCTGAGGACTGCATTTTGACTGTTCACCAATTCTCTTTGTTTTCACTGACAATTCTTACGGTAACATCTACTAGTAAACCTTCAATGGGTCTCTTCAAGGAATGGCCTCACATTTAGAGGCCCACAGTTTTCTGTTTCAGTTTTTATGTCCAAAAAGAAACCCACCTTTCAAAAGTATAGAAATAGTGAAAAGGAATCAAAGTCTATTGCTCAAGATGAAGAACATGAGGGAGGAGGAAGAGTAGGGAGAGGAAAACATCTATGAAGCTGAAGTTCAGCACCGCAAAAACCAAAGTCATTTGTAAGTTGGGTTAAACATTTCAGATTTGCTTAAATCATAAGATGACAAACTAACCAAAGAGCCAGGAATTTACATTACCTTGAGTTAGCAAAAGTTTGAATTAACTGAAATAAATCAAAGCAGCTACCCACCCCTTTCACACTGCCTTTGGACAAAGTTAGGAAAAGCAAGGCAAGTGGACAGAATGTATGTTTGTAGGTTTTCAGGCAGAGTTCTTTATTGTGGTATTTTCCATATATGTGTTTGTGCCTAAGTGTCTATGTGGTCCCTTTGGTAGGAGCTCAGAGGAGTCAGAAGAGGCATTAGCTGTCAGCAAACTGCAGGTAAGGACAGTTGTGAGCCACCATTTGGGATTCAGGAACCAAACTCTGGTCTTGTACAAGAGCAACAGTTCTCTTAACTGCTTGAGCCATCTCTTTAGGCTGGTCTGATTTTTTTTTTTTTTTTTAAGTATTCCTTCTAATATCTTTTCTATAACTTCCTCAGTATCTCAGGGACAGATCTTCCCACACTTTCCATAACCTGGCTGTGTGGATGAGAGTACTACCTAGTGGACCCTTTTAGGAAGCTCTGCCAATGTCGAGCCATATCTGTGTAAAGTGCTTTGAAGGCGTCCTTAAGGGACTGAGCTACAAGGTGATAACAGGTAAGACACACACACACACACACACACACACACACACACACACACACACACAAAGAGCAGCTATAATGAATAGAAGTTGTAGAGAGACCTGGCTTTCACCTGGGAGAGCTGGGAGGGGAATGGAGGAGGAAGCGTGGGCTTACTTAGAAGTCCAGAGTTCTTCAGCTCCCTGTGTACTCCAGAGTTCGATTTAGCAGGTGTGGACTCCTTTTGTTATGATTTTGTTCTGTGCTTTTGATGCTTAAAATACCAGAGACCAGTTACTGATCTGGTTTGTAATTCTTGGGGCACCAGAAAAGGAAGCAATGCTATCTCTTACCTCTCTACCCAAAAGACTGTCTTTCCTTCTGCCTTCTGAGGTTCTCAGTTATGCTATGATGTGTCTGGTACCTTTTCTTAGCCCAGGTGCTGGCTTTTCTTCTTCCTGAGCAATTTTGAAGTAGTAGAAGTAGTTACAACCAACTTTGATGTTGTCTCTTCCTCGTATTTTGGTTGCAGGAGATTGATCAGCAGCTCCTCTCAGTTCTGGCTCTTATACACACCCTTGGGAGTCTGACTTGTGTCTTGTTCAGACTCTTAGCCCTCCTCTACTCTGTTTAACACCTAACTCCCCCATGGTCCTTTCTACCTGTTAAGGCTAATCATGGTCTCACCTCTTAGAGCCCATCTTTGTGGCTTCCCTTCTGCATAATATGGCATTAGCTATTTTTTAGGCCTGGATGCTGCCGTGCTCCTTGTCATGATAATAACCGAGTAACTTCTGAAACTGCAACTCAAGCTCAGTTAAATGCTTTCTTTTATAAGGGTTAGTTTGGTCATGGTGTCTCTCACAGCGATAGACCAGTGGCTTAGACTCTCCTAGACCCTACAGATACAGCGTGGGTGCTGTTTTGTCTATGCCTGGTCTAGGATTTAGTAGATATTTGTTGCCAAAACGAACAGTTTGTTTTCGTATTTTCTATTGTGCACTCCAGGGAGAAGAGTCAGAGAAGACAGATGTAGAGCTGATGGAGAGCAGTACTTCAGCTTTCATATTACTGTTAGCTTTGGAAACAATTGCTTGCCCACTTCTCTAACCCTTTGAAGCAAGCACACACATGTGTACTTATTGCATGACTCTAAATGTTTCTATTAAAGTGGTATTGGACTTTTTGATGTCTGTAATATTGACCTTGCTTCTGCCAGGACCAATTCTGTCTTTTTAGGGGAAAGGGAGATATTAAATGCTCATATGTGACATTAAAGCTATTATGTCTGAGTTAGCAAATACAAGTTTAGAGTCTCTCTCTCTATATATATCTCTCTGTCTCTCTGTCTGTCTCTGTCTCTGTCTCTCTCTCTCTCCTTCCCTCTTTCCCTCCTCCTTCCTTCCCCCTTTACTTGTTCCAATCACTAAGGCTGATTTTAGAGAGTCTTTCTAATATACCCTGGATCAACATGTAGAAAAAGAAAAGGACAAATCATGTTAGCTACCCCTTCAAGAAGATTATAAATCTTACGTGGGAGGAGGGGAATCTTAAGTCAAATTATTGATGTATGTACAACATTTAATTTAAGGTTTTGGAGAGAAAGGTAAAGTTTGTTTTTCATTTTGTTACCACCATTGAGTGATGGGAAGTAGAATTCGTTAAGCAACTTTACAGTTATTTTTTTGTGAGTGTGTTTGTAGGAGAGAGAGAGACAGAGACAGAGACAGACAGAGAGAGAGAGACAGAGACAGCGAGAGCGCCTTCTCACACTCCTGGAGATCAGAGGACCACTTCCAGGGGTCAGGTCCCTTTTCTTTCACCATGTAGCTAAGGATTCAGGGGCTTGGCAGCTTGTATCTTATGTTGCTCAGCCATCTTTCCAGCCTGATAGATGGAATTTTAACATGGTCCCCAAGACTCCCATACTCTACTAGACTCTTACTCTCCAATCATCTTGTTAAATAAACACATAGGGGCTACTCGGAAAGGCTGATTTCCCAGGTATAATTAAGACCCTAGAGATAAGAAGGTTACTGTGAACAGACCTATCCTAATCTGATGAGCTGGAGCCTTCAGAAGGTACGACATATGTCCTTCAGATAAGGATTGATATGTACTGGAGCATCTCCTTTCTTTTAAAAAGAGAGAGAGTGGACAAGAAAGGCAGGTGTCTTCTAATAGCAGAGAATAGCTTTTAACTGAAGGGTAGTATGCAAACTGAGACCTAAGGAATTCCGCCACACCATCCCTATACTGAGAAAGACCCATGGCTCCAAATGACAACACAATTTTAACTCTACCTTGTATGATCCCGAGTGGCAGAGCCAACCAAATTGTTCTGTGCCTGGGCTTCTTGTCCTGTGAGCCAACAATCAGTGGGTGGTCTTTCCAGTTGCTCTGTTTATGGTAATTGATTATCTTGGTGATAAAAACAAAACGTGTGGATTCTAGTTGTTGGATGTGTGTGTGTGTGTGTGTGTGTGTGTGTGTATGATGTGATGATGATGATGTGTGTGAGAGGTAGCAGTTAGCCAGCTAGAAAGGGACCCTGGAGATGGGAAAAAACAGAGGCTATAAGGACAGACATGTGAGCAATACAAGGGGCTTTGCAGTGGGTTGAGGAGCACAATGGGGTGGGGTGGTATCAATGGGAGGAGAAAGAATCAACTAAGCCAAAGTATGTATGAAAATGCCATATGCAAACCTGTTGCTTTGCATGCCATTTAAAAATTAAAAATTAAAGATACTATAAAGTTCGTCTTTAAAAAAAAAATCTGTGTACAGTTCTGAAAGTGCAGAGAGCCAGTCAATGCCAGCCAGTTGGAACTATCAGTGTTGCTTGCCTTGCTCCTTAGGGACCCAGTGAAATGAATAGATAAAAAGGTTTTGTAATTAGTAGATCAACTGTTTATAAATTAATGGGTAGCTCCAAAGTACTACAGGGGACCCAAAATAGTTTCTGCCAAGTGTTTTATCTATTCTTGGAACGGCCTTATTCATGCATTATAATTTGCTTAGCCATTCTTTCTCCATAGACAGCACAAAGATTAGTTACAACCTCCTCTCCCTTGAATACTGTAGTTTCCTTATTAGCAAAGTCCAACCTGATAACCTTTAAAAAAAAAAACCATGACAGCAGTAAAAAGAACATTTAGGAACATTGTGATATATGTAGACATTTTCCTGCTGATACATACTCTTTAAGTGTGTTCACATACTCAAGGCTTCTCTCTCTTGAGGCATAGAGGTCCAGCCTCTGGATAGAACACACCATATAGGGGCAGTCAAGGAACATGCAAATGGTCCCTTTGAAAGGAAGCTACCGATAGATCTGGCTTTTGAATGACAGCATAGTCATAGACAGTAGACAACTGCTTCCTGGCCCACAGCAAACATCACCCTGCTGTGCACTCCCTGCATGGGGCTGCCCTCCCAGCAGGGGTGTGTGTGTGTCCCTGGTGCCTGAGGACTGCAGCTTGGCCTTTTTGTTTACAGGAGAGAGGACAGTGACCTCTGTCTTCCAGCTGCTGTGAAAGAAAACAGTGTTGGAGAACCGGAGTGAAGTTTCCACTTTACAAGTCACTGAGGGGGGGGGGATGGGCCATGTGGGTGGGGGTGGGGTATGTTCTCAACCTTCCCTAAGTGGAAGACCGTGTGGGATAAAGTGCAGACCTTTGGATTAGAACCCAGATGATGGGAAAATGGAAAGAGACTAGTCACTCTTCAGCAAACTTTCTGGGCAGGCTTTCCATATATTAAGTTTGGAAGAGGTCCCATGATGAGAAACAGAAAAGGCATACACACAGTTTGTAACGATTTTTAAAAACAGTGGCATTAATTGTGTATGCTGGGGATGGGATTCTCCTCTCTCAAGGTCTCTCTCAAAGAGAAACAGCTGCTCATTAGCTAGCTTAGTATGACTTAAAAATCTGGAGGTTATTCAGCACTGCTGTGTGGTTGTTTCTCAAGTTTTGCTTGGTAGTAATTGTCAAAGAGGAGCTGATCTCCAGGGTCAGGGGATATAGACTATGTGGATCCCTCCTGTGTCCCCACCTCCTGCCAGGAAGTGAACTGTGTTCTCAGTGGAAACTTGCCAAGAAGACATCCTGATCTCTGCATTCCTGGAGCTTGCAAATACCAATTATTTTCAATTGAAAGTTAAATACATAATTGTATACTGTAACCTTATCATTAGAAATTTGCTACATTACGGATGACACACACACACAGGGTACAGTGACTCAAAAAATACCTGGGTTAGTCAAAGAGGCACAGTGGTTTTAAGCTATGACAATTCAAGAAGGTCTCTGAGGTGGTGGCTTTGGGGATGAATCAGCCCCAGTGAGGAGCTGGGGTAGGGTTGGTCCAGACAGGCTGGTGTGGCAGATGTAAACCAAGAGGTAAACAGGAACTCAGGAACTCTTTACACATGATCCACACGACCGACCTTCCTTCCTTCCTTCCTTCCTTCCTTCCTTCCTTCCTTCCTTCCTTCCTTTC
>JADRCD010193489.1:4856-17550 GCA_019843815.1 Montemys delectorum
AGAAAGAAAGAAAGAAAGAAAGAAAGAAAGAAAGAAAGAAAGAAAGAAAGAAAGAAAAGAACCCTCTGGCTTGCTCTGTTATCATTAGTAAGACTGTCTATTAACCTTAAATAGGATAGTAATACAAACTGAGTTGAAAATACCTGGCTTCTTCAGGAGAATAATTATCTTATGAAGATAAAGCTTAATTTAAAAAATAGTGAAGAAAGTCACTTACATCATGTTTGCACAGCTTTGCAAACTTTGAGAGAAAAAAATTCTAAAAGTACAAGTTTATAGTTGTTTTACAAAATAATTAAACATGGAGTGGGATGTTTAATTATTTGTCTTGGCACTATTATTATTATTATTATTATCATTATTACTATTATTTATTATTATTATTTTACTTATTCTCATTAAATCTCACTCACTGCCTCCCTCCCAGTCATCGCCCTCCCACACCCTTTACTCTCTTCCCTCTCCCTTTCTCATCTGTGCAGATGCAGCCTGCTTGGCTATCCCCAACCCTTGCACATTAAGTCTCTTTGAGTTTCAATGCATTCTCTCCTATTGAAGCCAGACAAGGCAGCCCAAGTAGAAGAACATATCCTACAAGCAGGCAACCATTTTGGGATAGCCCTTGCTACAGGATCCACATGAAGACCAAGCTGCACATCTGCTACATATATGCGTGGAGTCCTAGGCCCAACATGTCTTTGGTTGAGGGTTCAGACTCTGAGAGCCCCAAGGATCCAGGGAAGTTGACTCTGTTGGTCTAATGGTAAAGTTTCTATCCCCTTTAGAGATAGAAACTATCACAATCCTTCTTCCTGTTCTTCCAATGCAGTCCCCAAGCTCCATTCAGTATTTGGCTGTGGGTATATGCATTGGTCTGAGTTAGTATCTAGGTGGAGCCTCTTAGAGAACAGCCATACTAGACTCCTGTCTGCAAGCATAACAGATTATCATTAATAGTGTCAGTGATTGGTGCTTTCACATGGGATGGGAATCAATTTGGGCTGGTAATTAGTTGGCCATTTCCTCAATCTATGCTCCATCCCCATGCCTGCATTTCTGCTTGACAGGATAAATTTTGTGTTTTCTTCTTTTGGTCATGGAGAAGCCTTTAGGGGGGTTCCATTCCAAATCATCTCCATGTTGCATGATTGTTTAATGGCATATGCATGGCTGTGTGATTTATTGTATTTATGCTAATTTAAATATATACACATGTATTTATTTTCATGACAATTATTTCAATGTTTCTAATATATTGTAGGATATTTTTAATTTTCTTATTGACATATCACAACATAGTAAATTGTATATGAATTCACTATGTTGTAAAAACTTGTGAATATAATAATATAACATTTATTTTGTTCCTAACATGTATGTAATTCCCAATTAAATTCCTATAAGCTGCTTAAGTGAATGTAATTTTGTTCAAAGCACTGTATCTCCTTAATGTTTATTTGCTCCTCATTTAGAGTATAAAACAGTATATAAATATTTCCCTTATCCCAACTCATTATGTATATTTTATAATAAAAATAACATCTCAGAAATAATTATGGCCTTGAAATAAAATGTGATAGAAATTGTTCAAGTACAAAATTTGTTTTGCATATTAAGGAAAACACTAGAAAACTATTAGTACAAACAAAAGTTCTGAGACCAGAAATAATTAGTCATATTAACTTAAGATTTAGGGAAAAGTGGGATGGTAATTATTTAAATCATTTATGTTCACATGTGCTGAGTAATAGTTTATCTTGTGTTTTTTTTTTTTTTTTTTGGTGTGAAATAATAAACTTAAAGGAAGCAAGAATATATCAGTGGTAAGTTTTCTACTGAAGATGTTGTGTCACTGTTTCTATAGATCTATAGCAGAAGATAATTTTACATTTCTCTTTAACTTTATGTTTTCTCATTAAATACCACAAAGAATTTCATGAATATTTTATCTAGTGTGTATCATTTCACTCAAATTGTGATTCTGAGAGTGTCTTAACCTCTATACAGATGTTTATTGATGTAAATCCTTAGAAATATAACCCTTCAGAATTTTCAGTATTATCTAGATTTAGCTCTGCATATGGTTCTATTTCTGAGGAAAAGATGAGACCTTTAGAAGAAAGGCATAGCACGTTTATCCATCACTGCCCTGAAAAATGGGATGTTGTTGCCATCCTATAACAACGCTTCACTATTAACAGATTACCCGCAATGCTAGGGCTGTGTTTCCCAGTAGTTCTAGTATTGTTATAGAATTTTTGAAGAGAACAGTGTTTCAAGGGAAATGTTACCACACTTCTCTGGTGTTCTATCAAGTATGTAGAAAGCAAAACAGTATAATTTGTTCATCTGCTCATATTTTCTACACCTACTCTTGCCTTATTGGTGGGACCAGGAGGGCATAGAGTAGACACGCGAATTCATCACTAGTAGCAGTAACATCAAGAAGATTATGCACCCATCTTCAGCGCACATATAGTATGTAGGGCAGTGGTCTGTTCAGGCAACCTGGGCTCCATTGAGTATGTCTGGAACTCCGGTGACCCAATGGGCAATTTCTGCCTGTAAGGGACAGAAGGTGTTCGCCCATGACTCCTGGGTCCCTGGCTCCTGTTTCAGTCACAACCTCTCATAGCCCCTCGCAGGAGATGTGTGTTCTATCATGTAGACAATGCCCAAGCTCCCAGCATTCTAGCTGGACCCTACCCACAATCATCTGACCACAGACAGGAATGCCCCACTCCACAGACAGATAGCCCCATCTCCAATATAAGGGGAGGTTGCCCCCTCCTCTCTCTCTTGCCCTCCTCTCTTTCTTGTTCTCCTCCACTCTCTTGCTTTCTCTCTTGCTATCTTCCTCTCTTCCTCTCTTGCTATCTTCTTTTTGTGGCCTCTCTCTTCTTCTCCTCTTTTCCTTCCTCTCCTTTCTTTCTACATGGTCATTGCTGCCTTTTTTTCCCTTTCCTATAATAAAATATCTCATAACTATGCATTGCCTCCTTTATCATGCAGCCCTAGGCAGCAGCAGCAGAGAGACCAGACCCATCAATAGCTTCACAAGACTATACTTGTTGGTTTTAATGATAGATTTCAGGACACAAATCAGTACTATACATCTCACAAATAAGAAAAATGTGTGTTAGTACTAAATGTGTATATTCCCAATCACCATTATAGTCACTTGTGAAAAAAACCTCAGTTTGTCCAAAATTACCTTGAAAAAATTTCCCATGAAATAGCTTATAAAGCATTACAAAAGTACATTAGATATATGGGACACAAAACTGAGATCTGAAAACATTCCAGACCTAGAGAAAATTTTAATATTTTTCCAAATTCATAAGCATTTTAACATTTGGACCTTGTGTGCCTAGTTTGCAGCTGTAGTGCTTAATCATAGGAACTATAATTCTCACTATCCTCTCCATTATTTTTCTTCTCTCAAATCTATTTTGATGAAAAGATTAGGAGATAAAATTACTTTAGGACATCTAATTGCTTGTCTTCTTTTTGTTCTACAATTTAAACCACTTCCCAGAGAAGTTAAACATACCTGGAGGCAATGAATATTATCAAGAGATTTGGATAATTAAACTATAATTTTAGCTAGTAAAAAGGGCTTAACAAATGTCCGTTAAAAATACTTGCTACAGATTATAAGTATTTTACTTTAAAAATGTCCCCATGTCAGGACTAGAGATACAATAGATTATATAAAATAAACATTGCCTTTTTCAAAAGTCCTCTTTCACAATTTTTACAGAAGTTATATTGAAGTGAAAAGGAAGGCAGGTGTAGGTGTTTCTTTACAAGGAAGGACTCACTCAGAACACTTTGTTATCATCTACCAGTATCAGAGTTAGAGTTCAATATACTGGATTTATTAAGCTTAACAGTGAGGCCAACTCCACATTCCATAGGACAGTCTGTGACACAAAAGGAGTACATGAGAAATATCCTATCATGACACTTGGGCTTTAAAATAGTTTTGTTAGTTTATTTGCTTTTCACAGAGGTACAACGTATAAGGGTTCTATTCTAGGACCAATAATATCAAAAGCCAGGAAATTTTGTTTTGGATAAAAACTTAAATAACCATTTTGTGTTTGGTGAAAGTGTGAAGCCTATTATTGTTTTATGATTTCCATAGGAAGCACGCTAGTGAGTGTTAATTAATTTTACAATATAACCTTGACTTGCTAGAGCTTATTATTATCTGTACAAGGTCAGAAGTCTGTTTTGATATCTGTAATGAAAAGATAACATGGCCTTGTCTAAGAGTATCAGCTCAGATTTTTGAAGTAAAAGACTTTTCTTTACTGTCTTTAGCATTATAGACACTCTGAGAATAATTATTGAGAAAAATATGTAAAAGTGAATATTTTCATAATATTAAAAATTGAACACTTTTCTTTTCTTTTTTTATTGGATATTTTATTTATTTATATTTCTAATGTTATCCCCTTTGCCAGTTTCCCCTCCACAATCCTTTTTATCCCATCCCCCCTCCCTCTCCTTCTATGATGGTGCTTCCACACCTACCCAACCACTCCCAGGACGATGGTCCTGGCATTCTTAACACTGGGACATTGAGCCTTCACAGGAAAAAGGGCCTCTTCTCCCACTGATGCCCGATAAGGACATCTTCTGCTACAAGTGCTGCTGGAGCCATAGTTTCTTCCATCTGTACTCTTTGGTTGGTGGGTGGTTTAGTCCCTGGGAGATCTGGGGAGGTCTGGTTGGTTGATATTGTTGTTCATCCTATGGGGTGGCAAACTACTTCAGCTTCTTCAGTCCTTTCTCTAACTCCTCCATTGGGGTCCCTATGCTCAGTCCAATGATTGGCTGTGAGCATCTGCATCTGTAGAGCCTCTGAGGAGACAGCTGTATCAGGCTCCTGTCAGCAAGCACATCTTGGCATCAGCAATAGTGTTTGGTATCTATGTATGGGATGGATCCCCAAGTAGGGTAGTCTCTGGGTGGCCTCTCCTTCAGTCTCTGCTCCACACTTTGTCCCTTTATTTCCTTTAGACAGCAGCAATTCTGGGTTAAAAAATTTCGAGATGAGTGGGTGGCCCCATCCTCTAACCAGGGGCCTTACCTAACCTCTGGATATGGTCTCTACAGGTTCTCCCTCCCCTTTGTTGGATATATTAACTAATCTTGTCACCACTGGGTCCTGGGAGTCTCTTGCTCTCCTGGCATCTGGGACTTGCTGGATCCCCATTCCCCATTGCTACACACTTTTGTTCACTTTCCTGACCCTCTGTATATCATCCTGGTCTGTTTCCTCCCATATCTGATCCTGCCTGCCTTCCCCCCCTCCCCACCTTCTCTCTTTCTCCCAAATCACTCTCACCCTTTACCTCCTATGAGTATTTTGTTTCTCCTTATAAGAAGGACTGAAGCTTCCACACTTTGGTCTTCTTTCTTCTTGAGCTTCATATGGTCTATGAGTTGTATCATGGGTGTTTGGATTTTTTACCCAAATAAAAACTTATCAGTGAGTACATACCATGTGTGTTCTTTTGTGATTGGGCTACCTTCCTCAGGATGATATTTTCTAGTTCCATCCATTTGCCTGAGAATTTCATGAAGTCACTTTTTTAAATAGCTGAATAGTACTCCATTGTGTAAATGTGCCACATTTTTTATATCCATTCCTCTGTTAAGAAACATCTAGGTTGTATCCAGCCTCTGGCTATTATGAATAATGTTTCTATGTGTTCGTATTACATGTATTATATACACCTTGGAGTGGTATAGCTGGGTCCTCAGGTAATACTATGTCCAATTTTCTGAGGAGCCACCAAACTGATTTCCAGAGTGCTTAAACCAGCTTGCAATCTCACCAACAATGGGACAGTTTTAAACACTGCTTTTTTTTTTTTTTTTTTTTTTTTTAAATTTATTTATTTTTTTAATTAGGTATTTTCTTCATTCACATGTACACTTTCCCTCTCCCATTTTCCCCTCCAACACAAACAAACAAACAAACAAACACAAGAACAAACCCCTTCTGCCTCCCCCCTCCCAATGCCTGTCCCCCCACCCTCTCCCACCCATTGGCCCTCGCATTCCCCCACATTGGGGCACAAAACCCTCACAAGGCCGAGTTCCCTCACTCCTATCGATGATCGAATTTGCAATCCTCCACCACATACCTGCTGCCAGTACACTCAATCCCACCCTGTATAGTCCTTGATTGGTGGTTGGGTCCCTGGGAGCTCTGAGGGTACTAGTTAGTAATTGTTGTTCGTCCTAAGGGGCTGCAAACCCTTCAGCTCCATAGAACCTTTCTCTAACTCCTTCATTGGGGACCGTGTACTCAGTTCAATGAATGTCTGTGAGCCTCTACATCTGTATTAGTCAGGTATTGTCAGAATCTCTTAGGAGATAGCTATATGCTTGTCCTTCCTTCAGTCTCTGCTCCATATTTACTCTCTGCCACTATGATTAGACAGTTTTAAAAACTGCTGTCTGATTTTCTTACATCAATTGAGAATGGTTTCCAGAATTGATACTTGAAATAAATAAGTAAAGTAAGGATTAGATTTTCAGGGAAACAAAGACATTTAAAAATAATTTATGACTGACTTTGCAATCCTCTACTATACACATGCTGGAGAGCAATCAGTCCCATCATGTATACTCCTTGGTTGGTGGTTGAGTCCCTGGGAGCTCTGAGGGTACTAGTTAGATCATGTTGTTTTTCATCCTAAGGGGCTGCAAACCCTTCAGCTCCTTTGGTCCTTTCTCTAACTCCTTTATTGGGGACCCTGTACTCAGGTCAATGGATGACTGTGAGCCTCTACTGTATTAGTCAGGTACTGTCAAAGCCTCTCAGGAGACAGCTATATCAGGCTAGATTGTCCTTCCTTCAGTCTCTGCCCCATAGTTAGCCACTGCAACTCCTTCTGTGGATATTTTGTTCCCTTTTTTAAGAAAGAATGAAATGTCCACATTTTGGTGTTCCTTCTTCTTGAGTTTCTTACGGTTTGTGGATTGTACTTTGTGTATTCCGATATTCTGGGCTAATAACCACTTATCAGAGAGTGCATACCATGTGTGTTCTTTTGTGATTTGGTTACCTCACTCAGGATGATGTTCTCCAGATCCATCCATTTCCCTAAGAATTTCATAAATTCATTGTTTTTAATAGCTGAGTAGTACTCCATTGTGTAGACGTACCACAGTTTCTGTATCCATTCCTCTGTTG
The DNA here is from genome assembly GCA_019843815.1 of Montemys delectorum. Lineage (NCBI taxonomy): Eukaryota > Metazoa > Chordata > Mammalia > Rodentia > Muridae > Montemys > Montemys delectorum. Next base: position 12,076 of record JADRCD010193489.1, read on the forward strand.
AGGGACATCTAGGTTGTTTCCAATTTCTAGCAATTATAAATAAGGCTACGAGGAACATGGTGGAGCATGTGTCCTTATTACATGATGGAGCATCTCTGGGTATATTCCCAGGAGTGAAATAGCTGGGTCCTCCAGTACAACTATGTCCAATTTCTGGAGGAACTGCCAAACTGATTTCCAGAGTGGTTGTACCAGCTTGCAATCCTACCAGCAATGAAGGAGTGTTCCTCTTTCTCCACAACCAGCATCTACTGTCACCTGAGTTTTTTATCTTAGCCAATCTGACTGGTGTGAGGTGGAATCTCAGAGTTGTTTTGATTTGCATTTCCCTGATGACTAAGGATGGTGAACACTTCTTTAGGTGCTTCTCAGCCATTCAGTATTCATCAGTTGAGAATTCTTTGTTTAGCTCTCTACCCCATTTTTTAATAGGGTTATTTGGTTCTCTGGAGTCTAACTTCTTGAGTTCTTTGTATACATTGGATATAAGCTCTCTATCAGATATAGGATTGGTAAAGATCTTTTCCCAATTTTTTGGTTGCCATTTTGTCCTATTGATAGTGTCTTTTGCCTTACAGAATCTTTGCAACTTTATGAGGTCCCATTTGCCAATTTTTGGTCTTAGAGTATAAGCTATTGGACTTCTATTCAGGAAATGTTCCCCTCTGCCTATGTGCTCGAGGCTCTTCCTCCACTTTCTTTTCTGTTAGTTTCAGTGTACCTGGTTTGATGTGGAGGTCCCTGATCCACTTGGACTTGAGCTTTGTACAAGGAGATAGGAATGGATTGATTTGGATTCTTCTACATGCTAACTGCCAGTTGAGCGAGCATCATTTGTTGAAAATGCTGTCTTTATTCCACTGTACGGATTTAGCTCCTTTGTCAAAGATCAAGTGACCATAGGGTTCATTTCTTGGTCTTCAATTCTGTTCCATTGATCTACTTGCCTATCACTGTACCAATACCATCAGTTTTTATCACAATTGCTCTGTAGTACAGCTTAAGGTCCGGGATGATGATTCCACCAGCGGTTCCTTTATTGTTGAGAATAGTTTTTGCTATGCTGGGTTTTTCGTTGTTCCAGATGAATTTACAAATTGCTCTTTCTAAGTCTGTGAAGAATTGAGTTGGAATTTTGGTGGGGATTGCATTGAATCTGTAGATTGCCTTCAATAAGATAATCATTTTTACTATATTAATCCTGCCAATCCATGAGCATGGGAGATCTTTCCATCTTCTGAGATCTTCTTCAATTTCCTTCTTCAGAGACTTGAAGTTCTTGTCAAACAGATCTTTTACTTGCTTAGTTAGAGTTACACCAAGGTATTTTATATTATTTGTAACTATTGTGAAGGATGTTGTTTCCCCAATTTCTGTCTCTGCCTGTTTATCCTTTGTGTAGAAGAAGGCCTCTGATTTGCTGGAGTTAATTTTATATCCAGCTACTTTGCTGAAGTTGTTTATCAGGTTTAGAAGCTCTCTGGTGGAATTTTTGGGGTCACTTAAGTATACTATCATATTATCAGCAAATAGTAATAATTTGACTTTGTCCTTTCCATTTCATATCCCTTTGATCTTCATTTGTTTTCTATTTAGGGAGAGAGTGGGCTCCCTTGTCTAGTCCCTAATTTTAGTGAGATTGCTTCAATTTCTCTCCATTTAGTTTGATGTTGGCTACTGGTTTTCTGTATATTGCTTTTACAATGTTTAAGTATGTGCCTTGAATTCCTGAGCTATCCCAGACTTTTATTGTGAAAGGATGTTGGATTTTGTCAAATGCTTTCTCAGCATTTATTGAGATGATCATATGTTTGTTTATGTAGTGAATTACATTGATGGATTTCCGTATATTGAATCATCCCTGCATCCCTGGGATGAAGCCTACTTGATCATGGCCGATGATCGTTTTGATCTGATCTTGATTTAACTTTGGTACCTGGTATCTGTCTGGAAAATTGTCCATTTCATCCAGGTTTTCTAGTTTTGTTGAGTATAGGCTTTTGTAGTAGGAGCTAATTATGTTTTGGATTTCCTCAGTGTCTGCTGTTATATCTCCCTTTTCATTTCTGATCTTATTAATTAGGATACTGTCTCTGTGCCCTCTAGATAGTCTGGCTAAGGGTTTATCTATTCTGTTGATTTTCTCAAAGAACCAGTTCCTGGTTTGGTTGATTCTTTGTATAGTTCTTTTTGTTTCTATTTGGTAGCTTTCAGCCCTGAGTTTGATTATTTCCTGCCTTTGACTCCTCTAGGGTGAATTTGCTTCTTTTTGTTCTAGTGCTTTCAGGTGTGCTGTCAAATTGCTGGTGTATGGGCTCTCCAGTTTCTTTTTGGAGGCACTTAAAGCTATGAGTTTTCCTCTTCGGACTGCTTTCATTGTGTTCCATAAGTTTGACTATGTTGTGGCTTCATTTTCATTAAACTCTAGAAAGTCTTTAATTTCTTTCTTTATTTCTTCCTTGACCAAGTTATCATTGAGTAGAGTGTTGTTAAGCTTCCATGTGTTTGTGGGCATTCTACTGTTTATGTTGTTATTGAGAAGCAGCCTTAGTCCATGGTGATCTGATAGGATGCAAGGAGTTATTTCAATCTTCTTGTACCTGTTGAGGCCTGATCTGTGACCAATTATATGGTCAATTTTGGAGAAGGTACCATGAGGTGCTGAGAAGAAGACTCAGGTGGGACCAGCTGGGAGGCACAGGCCTCACAGGGCAGCAGGGACAGGATCCTCTCAACCTCCATCTATATCTAGGAGTAATGTGGTGGATCTGAAACCCTCTCTGCCCCTTCCCTGCAAGTGGAGAGCCTGCCTTCAGGGGGTGCTTTAACCCAGGGACTATGGTGAGAGCCACCATTTTCTCTCTGGTGGAACTAGCAGGGAGGCATAGGCCTCACAAGTCGCAGGGCAGCCTGGTCAGGATTTTTTCTACCTCAGACCACACTTAGGAGGGACAACAGACCCACAGCCCTCTCTGCACCTTTCCGGAAAGTGGAGATCCTGTCTCCAGGGTGTGCTCTGACCCCAGAACTCAGGATGGACAACTGATCCACAGCCATCTCTGCCTGGGATTTACCAGAGGAGAGCTGATTTCCCAGAAGTACTGACACCTGCTTACAGACCCACAGGAGGAACAAACTCTAGTCAGAGACAACAAGAACATCTAACACCAGAGATCAACAGATGGTGAAAGGCAAACACAAGAATCCTACCAACAGGAACCAAGACTACTTGGCTTCATCAGAACCTAGTACTCCCACTACAGCAAGTCCTGGACATCCCAAAACACCTGAAAAACAAGATTTAGACCTAAAATCATATCTCATGATGGTGCTAGAAGAATTTAAGAAGAACATAAATAACTCCCTTAAAGATATACAGGAGAACAAAGGTAAAGAGGTACAAGCCCTTAAAGAGGAAACACAAAATCCCTTAAAGAATTACAGGAAAGCACAAACAAATGGGTGAATGAATTGAGCAAAACCATCCAAGACCTAAAAATGGAAGTAGAAACAATAAAGGAATCACAAAAAGAGACAACTCTGGAGTTAGAAATCTTAGGAAAGAATGCAAGCTTCACTAACAGAATACAAGAGATAGAAGAGAGAATCTCAGGGGTAGAAGACACCATAGAAAACATTGACCCAACAGCCAAAGAAAATGCAAAATGCAAAAAGATCCTAAACCAAAACATCCAGGAAATCCAGGACACAATGAGAAGACCAAACCTAAGGATAATAGGTATAGAAGAGAGTGAAGAACTCCAACTTAAAGGGCCAGTAAACAGCTTCAACAAAATTATAGAAGAAAACTTCCCTAAGCTAAAGAAAGAGATGCCAATGAACATACAACAAGCCTACAGAACTCCAAATAGACTGGACCAGAAAAGAAATTCCTCCCGCCACATAATAATAAAAACACCAAATGCACAAAACAAAGAAAGAATACTAAAAGCAGTAAGGGAAAAAGGTCAAGTAACATATAAAGGCAGGCCTATCAGAATTACAGCAGACTTCTCACCAGAGACTATGAAAGCTAGAAGATCCCGGGCAGATGTCATACAGACCCTAAGAGAACGAAAATGCCCACCCAGACTACTATACCCAGCAAAACTCTCAATCACCATAGATGGAGAAACCAAAGTATTCCATGACAAAACCATCTTCACACAATATATTTCCTCAAATCCAGTCCTTCAAAGGGTAATAAATGGAAAACTCCAACACAAGGAGGGGAACTACATCTCTGAAAAAGCAAAAGTGTAATCCTCCAACAAAACTAAAAGAAGATAGCCACATGAACAGAATTCCAGCTCTAACTACAAAACTAACAGGAAGCAACAATTACTTTTCCTTAATATCTATTAAAATCAATGGACTCAATTCACCAATAAAAAGACATAGACTATCAGATTGGGTACGTAAACAGGACCCAACATTTTGTTACATACAGGAAACCCACCTGAGTGACAAAGACAGACACTACTTCAGAATAAAAGGCTGGAAAACAATTCTCCAAGCCAATGGTCCCAAGAAAAAAGCTGGAGTAGCCATTCCAATATTGAATAAAATCGACTTTCACCCTAAGGCGATCAAAAAAAGATAAGGAGGGACACTTCTTATTCATCAAAGATATGATCTACCAAGATGAACTCTCAATTCTGAACCTCTAAGCTCCAAATCAAATGGCATTCACATTCATAAAAGAAACTTTACTAAAGGTCAAAGCACACTTTGCACCGCATACAATAATAGTGGGAGATTTCAACACCCCACTCTCTGCAATGGACAGATCATGGAAACAGAAACTAAACAAAGACACAGTGAGTCTAACAGAAGTTATGGAGGAGAGGCCCTTGGCCTTGTGAAGGTTCTGTACCCCAGTGTAGGGGAATGTCAGGACCAATAAGTGGGAGAGGGGGGAGTGGCAAGCAGGGGGAGGGCGAAGGCAACAGGGGTTTGTTCTTGTTGTTCTTTTTTTTGCTTTTTTTTTTTTTGGAGGGGAAACTGGGAAAGGAGAAATCATATGACATGTAAATAAAGAAAATATAGCTATCTCCTAAGAGGCTCTGACAATACCTGACTAATACAGATGTAGAGGCTCACAGCCATTCATTGAACTGAGTACACGGTCCCCAATGAAGGAGTTAGAGAAAGGTTCTATGGAGCTGAAGGGTTTGCAGCCCCTTAGGACGAACAACAATTACTAACTAGTACCCTCAGAGCTCCCAGGGACCCAACCACCAATCAAGGACTATACAGGGTGGGATTGAATGTACTGGCAGCAGGTATATAGTAAGGGATTGCAAATTCGATCATCAATAGGAGTAAAGGACCTCGGCCTTGTGAAGATTTTGTGCCCCAGTGTAGGGGAATGCCAGGGCCAATAAGTGGGAGAGGGTGGGGTGACAGGCATGGGGAAGGGGGAGGCAAAAGGGGTTTGTTCTTGTTTTTGTTTGTTTGTTTGTTTGTTTGTTT
>JADRCD010193492.1:0-21854 GCA_019843815.1 Montemys delectorum
ATATATATATATATATATATGAAGAATTACTTCAGTTCACAAAATGTGAAAATATACTTGCTTTCAAATTGCTATGTTTTTAAGCACAGAACATGCTGAGATTTGCCATTCTGGCTGCCATCACAATTACTCCTATCACAATCTATGCACAGATGCTGAATGTGGATAACCATTACTGGCAGGTTATACTGGCAGCTCATACAAATGGATAATCATTGGCTCATGATCACCTCGACTCTCTAGATCATTGAAATGGCCCAGCTGGGCAAGTCTGAAATCTAGCTAAGGAGGGGAATTTGTGTGTGTGTGTGTGTGTGTGTGTGTGTGTGTGTGTGTGTGTGTTTCTTATTTTTCCAGCTAGCTATGACACAATGCCCACAGCATTTCATATACCTGTCTTTTTAAAAATGTATTCTACATTTATTAAATTTATTGAAATCTTTACTCTTTTCTGACTAATATAAATAAAATGGAGCTGTTCACACAGCATGAAAGACCACTATCCAGTGTAGAATTTAAGACTTGGAAATCCATGCTTAAAAGGAGCATCACATTCTCCTATGTTATGCTGTAACTACTGCTAATGAATAGCATCAGTCCAGCTGCTTACTGTGAAATTGCCACTCTTGTACCATGCCTACAATAAACTAAGAAACACAAAGGCTGTCATTAAAGCTGAGCAGAAATTCTATTTTTGATTGATCCAATCTATCTAATAGCAGCTATGTAGCAAAGTAAACATCATTAGTGAGCTTTTCAAACTATATTTACATTTTGCTACCTTTTCTCTACTCTCTTTCACAGTTTCTGAGGACCAGTTTACTCTTATATTTAAATCATCAATCTACAAATCACTGGGACATTAGCAGCAAAAGGACACCGCAAGGAATTTTGCAATTGCTATCACACTCTAAATTCCCAGAGAGAGAGAGAGAGAGAGAGAGAGAGAGAGAGAGAGAGAGAGAGAGAGAGAGAGAGAGAGAGAGAGGGAAAGGGGGGAGGGTTCAATCAGAATGAATAATATAATGTTGCTAGAACATATGGATTATGAGTAACAATTAGTAATACATGTAACCATATGAATTAAGCAAGATGGAGCCCAGTGGTTTTCAAAATCTTCCCATCAGTCCAATGTGTTTGGTTTTTGGAAAATTTTATTGTTTTAATTTTGAGATGTCTCTAAAATATAATGCAAGAAATCTCTTTTTTTTTTTTTGTATGTGTGCTTGTGTGCTCATAAACATTTTATTAAGCATATGCTTCTAAACAAACTCCATTTGGCAAGACCACAAGCACATAACAGCAAATGTTGTAAAGAAAAAAACAATAAGGAGAAATTAACTAGTTCTTTTTTGATGATAAGTAAGACCTCATAAGCTACTGCAAGAATATACTCACACATCCTTCAGTATGGCAAGATATCTCTTAACTAATCTCAATAAATAGAATGTCTTGTAACATATCTACTAGGTGATTTTTTTACATATTTATTGCCATACCAGAGTTTTGTTCTGTATAACTCTTAATGCACTATTCAAAACTCTATTTTTATAGCCTTATTTTTCCATTTCTATATATGATTGTATGCATTAATTTCCAAGATATAGCAGTATACAATGTATATGCATGTGGTGGGAGGATGTTTGTGTATGTTTGGGTGTATGAGTGAATACATTTTCCATAACAGGCATAAGAAAATCAGAGAACTTATGATACGACTAATTTTTTGTAGGATTCTGTACAGGGATAGATGGCCTTGGGGCTTCTGTAGAATCTTTCAGGTCTCTCTCCTACCTCACACCGTAGCACTTTGAGTACTAAGACTTGCTTCCATGTCTGATTTTTGCATAGGTCCTGGGGATTCTACATAAGGCCTCAGGGGTATATGTCAAGGACTGTACTCACTGAGCCCTCTGGCCTATTATGGTTCTGCTTATACCAGCTGCTGTTACAATTCTTCTATTGCAGCTTCTTACATTTCAGAAGCCACTCTCTCTGTCAATCTCTGTTCTTATTATTTCATATGCTTTGCTCAGGTAATATACTTTATTAATACTATAAACATCAATATAATAATTTTGAGCTATTTTTTGAGCCTTTCATTTATAAATAGTCAACTGAGAACCCATTAAGAAATGATAAACCCACACAGATGCACACACAAACACACACACACACACACACACACACACACACACACACACACAGAGCCTAATAGCCTCTTCCATTACCCTCCCATCTCTATTTATTCTCTCATGTTAGAAGCATTGTCAAGCATCCAAGACGATTAGGAAACCTTGGGCACATTAATGATTCCTCCTGTTTCTTGATTCTCTCAATCTACATGCCAAGTCTGTCATTCAATCAATAAGAATCTTCTGTGTTACACCATACATTCCAGAAATCCATTTACCTATCATCTTGTAAACATCAGCAACTACTTAGTACCTGATGGCAGTGGAAGAGCAAATCTGCTGCCTTAGTCCAAATAGTCTGTATTTCATGCCACAGCATGCACGGAAGACTTCCTTCCTACTTTGATATTGCTATTTTACTGCAATAGTTCTGGACCTTCTTATCTCCCAATTCTCTTAGGATGTAATTATAACAAATTCCAATAGATTGGCAAGTCCTGCAGGGATACATCTTTTAATCTATTGTTAATTTTATCTTTATAGTCTACAATTCATACCTAACTTGATTTCTTCCAGAAACCCATTCATTCTATAGTGTGGTATTTGTTATCTTAATATATTCAAGTGGAATATTTGGAACTATCATTTTTCTTCAGGTTTACTTATATTTTAATAGTCAGATACCTTCCACAAAGTTCTAATAAGGTATAGGGAGTAAAATAATTATACTTTCTATAGATCTGTTTCCACAGCCAGTTGATTTTCAATTAGTAAAACATGCAACAAATTTTCAGAACTTCTCTTGGTTAGTTGGAGTGACAGATAATCACAATCATCATCTTCCTGGGATTTAGAATCACAATGGAACTGAATCATTGGGCAAATCTATGATGCATGATGTAGATTGTGTTAGTTGTTATAAAAGGATTCTTTGTAATTCTGAAAAATATCATGTGTCCTGGACTGAAAAATAAACAAACAAACAAATAAATAAACTAAACAAAATGCACTCTGAACAATGAAATTCATATCTTCCTGTTTCCTGAATGTAGGTGTGTTATGACCAGCTACCTACTGTTCTAATTGCTATAACTTATTTGCCATGATGGACTCTGTTCCCTGTAACTGGAAGATAAAATAAAGCCCTCTTTTTATGTTGTTTGGTCAGGTATAATACCATAGAAATGAAGAAAATTAACTTATACAGCTTCTTACTCCATTCATTGGCTTTTCCTTTCAGGGAAGAATCTATCTATAGATCCTCATATTGGTCATCAAAGAAAAGATATGCTAGCATGTAAAGAAAAGATATGCTAGCATGTAAATATGCATGAATCAATGTGTGTCTCTGTCATTTCAAAACAAGCTAAAAAACAGTACCAAATACATTGATCTTTGTTCAATAAATATATTTTGATTTTGTACCTCTCTCTTTGCATCATTTCTTACTTATGCTTTAATGTAGCACAATATTTTCTTCTCCTCTGATCCTAATGATTCCATATTAAAGATGAAAACTTGTTCTTTTACAACTATTTTTCTTTGTCATTTTATATATATATATATAAAACTGTGTCTATATATATGTATATATGTATGTATATATACATATATGTGTACACATACACATATACATATACATATATATGTATAATATATATGAAGATATATATGTACGTATAATGTATAGTATATGTATATATTTTCAATGTGATGTAAAAAATTCTGTCAAGAAGATACGATGTTAGATTGTTATTTAAGTTCAATTGTCATAGATTATCAATCTTAGCATTACCTTAAAATATATGGTATAAACACAGGAAATACTGTTACTACCATTACTATATGAATAATTATGTTGAAACAAAGGATAAATTCTTAAAGTATGGCTCTATCTATAGGGTCAAGATTGATGACCAGAGCTACTATTCTTAGTTCTTGGTCACAGATATGTAAGCATTTAGTGAGTTCAAAGGGAATAGAGTTTGAGTGAGACCTTTATTTGAAGAAGACAATTATTGATTGTCTTCATTGATTTTTCATACATCAAAGTCCAGTTTTGTATGGAATAATATATGTAGTGCATCTAGAAATTTTCTACTAAATTCAGAGTATAAGATTATTTTCTTATTCTAGATCAATGATAAGTTATAAATAAATTGGTCCACATATGAATGGGATAGATCTTTCAGTCCAGGATATACTGAACTTCTGTAAATTTTAACAAGGAGATGGTAACATGACTCTACAGCAGTAACTTCATAATAAGCATTCCTTCTCTACAACAGTTTACAAGATATAACATAAGATTCATATATATTAATAATGACAAGGACAGACAATTCCTCTATTTTGTTTTCAATACAGGAGTGTCTTGTCCAACAGTAGGAGGTTTAAAACATATTGTATATTTTCATTTTTCACAAACATTAAGACTAAGGTACTTAAATATCTTCAATTTATACAACATCACTTCCAACAAAGAATTATCAAAATCAAATACCAATCTTGCCAAGGACCACAAACCTATTCACATGCTAAATACATATAAATTCCTTTAGACTTCAGAGTCTGTTATATACCTGGCCACAAGATAAAGTCATAGTTACCAATTTTGTCATGTATATTCTTTCATACTTTTGTCTTTGTTGTACTTTGTTTCTTATAATGTGATTTCTTTATTTTGAATTATTCACCAAACATATATGCTCTGTTTGCATCCACCAAAAAAAGCTAAGACATGAGAGTGAGAACCTTTCATCTAAAAACAGCTTTCAGATTGAAATGGATCAATTAGTAAAGTATTTGTCACATAATCATGAGGACATGGTATTCGATTATAATGGGCAAGTAAAATATTGAGAATAAAGTGTACTTATTTTTGTAATGCTGTAAAAGCCCTCATAGTGATTTCAGATTAGTCAGCTTAACTAAATCTTTGAGCTCCACATTCAAGAAGAGATCATGCTTCAAAAAACAAGGTGAAACATGATAGAGAAGGATCCTTGTCATCACTCTCTACCCTCCATATTCATGCAAAGGTGTGTGTACTCTCACACATGTGGACATATACACACACAGTAATGTTAATAAATAATAAAATATGAATTATCAAGGGAGATATTCCATGCTTACTACTCTGGTGCATCATTTATCACCTTGGGAAAAGAGTGTTCTCTCTCTTCTTAGTATATTCAACACGAACTTGAGAAGGTGGAGGCTCTCCCATTATAAGGAGCTCCAATCTAAAGAAGGCCTGTGTCACTGTGGCTCTAAAAAGAATGTGAAATCTTCTTTCTGCTATGGTAGACTCCTAGTTAGTCTGCTCCTGTGAAGAAACCATATCCCTACCCATCCTAGATGACCTGCTACACTCAGAGCAGTTGGTAAGAACCCGCTCCTACCCCTTCCCCCCAAGTCCCAGAGCTGCTGCTGGGAGCCTGGTGGACTTGAGATCCATCAGCCATCAAAACCCTTGCCCTCATGAATACCACACCCCTTCCATCCCTTTCACCCCTTCAGGCCTGTCCTTTCTCCTAGGGTAGACTACTAGTTAGTCTGCTCCTGTGAAGACACCATATCCAGACTCATCCTGGAGGACATGCTGCACTCAGGGCAGTTGGACAACAGCTTGCCTGCTCCACTGAAGACCCAACAATTTTCCAGCATACAAGAAACATACCTCAGTAACTAAAACAAACACTATCTCAGAGTTAAAGTGTGAAAAAAGATCTTCCATGCAAATGACTCCAAGAAACAAACAGGAATTGCCATCTTAATATCCAATAAAATAGACTTTCAACCAAAAGTTATCAGGCATGATGAAGACAGGAACTTCATACTCATCAAGGGGAAAATCCACCAAGAGAAAGCCTGAATTTTGAATATCCATGCTCCAAATGCAAGAGCACCCAAATTCATAAAAGAAACTTTACTAATGCTGAAAAAAAACATTGAACCCCACACAATAATAGTGGGAGATATCAACAGCCTACTCTTACCAATGGACAGGTCATTGAAACAGAAACTGAACAGACACAGTGAAACTAAGAGAGGTTATGAACCAAATGGATTTAACAGATATCTACAGAACATTTCACCCTAAAACAAAAGAATAAATCTACTTATTAGCACCTCATGGTACCTTCTCCAAAATTGACCATATAATTGGCTGCCACACCCACTCATCTACTCCAGTCATATCCAAATTATCTGGGAAAAAGCCTGATTGAGAGGCGTTATAGCTCCAAGAGGGAGCTTGTGCCTCCTGGGTATTCAGACGGTCGCTGGCATCTCCTAACTCAGACGTGTTCCAGATCAATCTTTTCAATTGTCAACAAACCTTCTTATTTAGGAGTAAAGGTACCCCAAGAAATGATTCATAAATGGCTAAGATTGAGCATTGCTTCCTGGCTAGCACAATGTTTCCAAAATATCCTAATTTATTCCAAGCTATCCTTAGCTTGGAATTTCTCTCAAGGAATCTGCCTTACCAGACAGGTTTCCCTTAGAGTGAGCAACAAAGGTCAAACACATACCTTAGGACAGTCCCATAATAATCAGAACTGTTTTACATACTAGAAACTCAAGGACATTAGCTAGAACTGTTAGGTTGGAACTTCCAGGTGTGTGCCTCCAAACTTCGAGACCCAGAGAATTAGCAGGAAATGCTAGATCAGATTTTCCTAGTCCTTGCCTCCAGCAGAAGCAGAGAATTAGCATAGGAATACCAAATTAGCTCCAGCAGGGAGGGCACCACTGCTCTTCTGTTTGCTTCACACCTGGCTACCTGATTCTACCGACCTTGTGTGGTGGTCACTTGCCTACATGACTTCAGTCTTGCTCTCTGATCCTTTTGACCCCTGCCTGCCTACGTGACTCTTGTCATTCGCCCTGTTTCCTATATACCATATAAGCCTGCTTTTCACTTTGTGCTTTCTCTTGGACTCTCTCTTGGACAGGGACTCCCACTGGAACTTAGAGGAACTAGAACTTAGATTCATGCAGTCTGCAGTCCCCCGGGCCCAGAGTTCTTGGGCCCAGGGGATTCAACGCCTATCCAGAAGAAGTGGCTGCTTTAGACCCAGTGTGTTTCAGGTAGCCTCAGATGTACCTCAACTGTTGAGCTGCCAGATTTATCATTTCTCTTTTGCAATGACTGTAAAAGTCTGATGCCATTTTTAACAAATACACTCAGATTCCCCACACCCTTGTGTTGAGTTTGATTGTCATCCACCGACTTAATTGCCCACCTGACCAGAACCCAGTCTGCGGCAGGAGATATCAACAGCCTACTCTTACCAATGGACAAGTCATTGAAACAGAAACTGTACAGACACAGTGGAACTAAGAGAGGTTATGAACCAAATGTATTTAACAGACATCTACAGAACATTTCACCCTAAAACAAAAGAATAAACCTTCTTATTAGCACCTCATGGTACCGTCTCCAAAATTGACCATATAATTGGCCACAAAACAACCCTCAACCAATACAAGGAGATTGAAATAACCTTAGTTTCAGGGTATCAAATGAGGGAGGGGCTTGCCATCCCATAGTCAATACTCTGACCCAAATTCTGACCCATAATTGTTCATTCCTGGCTGAAAGAATTACAGGGATTGAAATGGAAAGCAGCTTGAGGAAAGAAGGTCCAATGACAGGTCCAAAGAGTGATCTGGCTCAAGGGGAGGTCCCAAGACCTGATACTATTACTAAGGCTATGGAGCACTCACAGAAAGGGACCTAGCACGACCGCACTACAGAAGATCCAACAAGCAGCTGAAAGACTCAGAGGAAGATAGTTGCATCCAACCAATGGAAAAAAGCAGCTGACCTCTATTGTTGAATTAGGAAAATACTGAAAGAAGCTGAGGAAGAGGGTGACCCTGTGGGAGGGCCAGCAGTTGCAATTAATCTGGATGCCCCAATATCTTACAAACACTGAACCACCAAACAGGCAGCATATACTAGCTGATATGAAGCCCCAACACACATACAGCAGAGGACTGCCAGGTCTGTGTTCATTCAGTGATGATGCACCTAACCCCCAAGAGACTGGAGGCCCCAGGGAGTTTAGAAGTCTGGTGGCATGGGGAATAGGGACATCCATGTGGAGACAGGAGAATGGGGAGGAGGTATGGGATATGGAGCAGTAGGATGGTGGATGGTGGCGTGTAGGGTGGGAATAAAGTATGGAATATAAAACAAATAAGTTAATTAATTAATTAAAAAGAATATGAAATAATGTATAATCTACGGTTTGCTCTGTCTACTAATAAGGCATGCATCTCCATCTACATTGATCACATATGCTTGGCCAAACACATCAATTATTCTCCTCCAAGTCCAAAGGTATGTTTTTCACTAGGAAAGGACAAAAAGCCTCAACTGGAGTCCTAATGTTCTTTTCCTTATTTCTAGTTCAAATACATTTTTAACATTTTAGTCTTATTTGATTAATCACACTGGAGACCAAGCCATTTTGATTCATTTACCCCTGTTCTTGGTTGATTGCCTTTCCTTTTTAAGCTCTTGTTACAATTTGAATAACTATTTCAAAATACTAGCACACTATGGAAGTGTGTTGACTCTCTTGTCTTTTCTGACTTATTATCTATAAAACAGATGAGGTCTTACTGTGGCTATGTAATTATCAAGAGTTAACTAATATATTTATTTTTTCATGACAGAAAATTTTACTTATCTATATTATGTAATAAAGTATAGGAGTTTTTATTATTTATTTAAAAATCAAGCTATATCCTATCTTTCATTTATTCATTAATTTGTTCAGCCATTAATTTACAGGCAGACATGATAGTCCTACTTAGCCCTAGCTGGCCTAGACTTCAATCTGTATTCTAGAATGGTTTCAAATGTAGTTAGATTACAAATTTCTGTCAACATATCACTCTTCAAAAAGTTGACTTCAAATTTTATCTGTTTTTCCTCATAATGTATAGATGTGGAATCCCTATCTTCATAACATCACTAATATCATACAAAATCATTCTTTATATATTTCTAAAATTATTTGTATTTTTAAGTTCCTGATAGCATAGTTTCTTTAAAACATTCCATTACAAAGTAATGAACTTATTATTTTTCTTTAATTTAATTGATTAATTTTCTCACTTTTACTTATTTATGCATATGAGTACACTGTAGTTGTCTTCAGACACACCAGAAGAGAGTATCAGATCCCATTACAGATGGTTGTAAACTACCATGTGATTGCTGGGAGTTGAACTCAAGACCTCGGGAAGAGCAGTTGGTGCTCTTAACATCTGAGCCATCTCTCCAGCCGTATTTATTGTTTTATTCAAGTCTGGGTTTCTCTGTGTAATCCAGGCATTCCTAGAACTCACTCTATAAACCAGGCTTGCCTTAAACCCAGAGATCTGCCTGTCTCTGCCTCCTGAGTGCCGAGATTAAAGACATGCACCACCATTACCTGGGTAACACCCATATTTTTTTCATTCAGCTGCTTCTTAGTTGTCTGGCCATCAAAATGCTGATTTTCAGACATTGGACTAAGCCAATAAGCAATGCAAAATGTTACAGTTTTGGACCCAAATTTAAGCACCTTGAATCTTGAAAATACAGAAGGAAAAGTTAGATGAACAGTTAGGGACAAGAGAGAATCAGGTAAAAGAAACAAATATGGATGCATGTCTTTAATTATTTTGTTTAATATTTTTTATTGGTTATTTTATTTATTTATTTCAAATGTTGTCCTCTTCCCAGTTTCCCCCTATCCCATCCCCCTCTCCCTAATTCTATGAGTGTGCCCCCTCACCTACTCCTGCCTCCCTGCCCTGATATTCCCCAACAATGGGGCTTCTAGCCTTCACAGGACCATTGGCCTCTCACATTGAAGTCCAACAAGGCCATCCTCTGCTACATATGCAGCTGAAGCCATGGGTCCTTCCATGTGTAATCTTTGGTTGGTGGTTTAATCCTTGGGAGCTTAGGGAGGTGTCTGGTTGGTTGATACTATTGTTCCTACTATGGGGCTGCAAACCCTTCAGCTCCTTTAGTCCTTTCTCTAACTCTTCCATTGGGGACCATGTGCTAAGACCAATGGTTGGCTGTGAGTATCCACCTCTGTATTTGTCAGGCTCTGGCAGATCCTCTCAGGAGACAGCTACATCAGGCTCCTTTCAGCAAGTACATCTTGACATTCACAACAGTGTTTGGGTTTGGTAACTCTATATGGGATGGATCTCCAGGTGGTGCTTCAGTCTCTGCTCTACACACTGTCCCTGTATCTCCTCCAGAGTGTATTTTATTTCACCATCTAAGAAGGACTGAAGCACCCACACTATGGTCTTCCTTTGTCTTGAATTTCATGTGGTCTGTGAATTATATCTTGTGTATTCCAAGCTTTTGGATTAATATCCATTTATCAGTGAGTGGATACCATGTATATTCTTTTACGATTGGGCTACCTTACGCAGGATGATATTTTATAGTTCCATCCATTTGCCTGAGAATTTCATGAATTTATTGTTTTTAATAGCTGAGTAGTACTTCATTGCATAAATGTACCATAGTTTTTATATCCATTCCTCTGTTAAAGGACATCTGTGTTCTTTTCATCTTCTGGCTATTATAAATAAGGCTGCTATGAACATAGTGGAGCATGTGTCCTTGTTAAATGTTGGAGCATTTTTTGGGTAATGTCCAGGAGTGGTATAGCTGGGTCCTCAGTTAATATTATGTCTAATTTTCTGAGGAACCATCAAGCTGATTTCCAGAGTGGTTATACCAGCTTGCAATCCCACTAGCAGTGGAGGAGTGTTTCTCTTTCTCCACATCCTTGCCAACATCTACTGTCACCTGAATTTTTGATCTTAGCCAATCTGACTGGTGTGAAGTGGAATCTCAGGGTTGTTTTGATTTGCCTATCCTCTTTTGGGCCCTCAGTTCTTCCTCCTATTTTTCTGTAAGAATTCCCAAGCTCCATCTTCTGTTTGCTGTGTGTGTCTATATCTGTCTGAGTTAGCTGTAAGGTTGAGCCTCACAGAGGACAACGTACTCCTGTCTGCAAGCATAACAGTATCATTAATAATGTTAGGGACCGGTGCTTGCCCATGGGATAGGTCTTAAGTTGGGCCCATTACTGGTTGGATATTCCCTCAGTCTCTGCTCCATGTACCGTGCTTGCATTTATTATAGACAATATAAATTTCAGGTTGATAGTTTTGTAGGTGGGTTGGTATCTCTATCACTCCACTATGATTCCTGACTGTATACAGAAAGTTACCTCTTTAGTTTCGATATCTTCATTGTAGTGAATCACAGCTATGTTCACCCCCATTGATTCTTGGGCATGTCCATTATTCCTGGTCTCTGTCTTGTCCTGGAGATCTCTTTTACCTCCTCACCTCAATCAGTTGCAGATTCCCTTCATTTTCATGACCATCTAGCCATATATCTTGTCTTTTCCCACACCTGATCCTGAATCCCCCATTTCCATCCCCACTCCCTGAAAGTTACCATCTTCCATCTGCCTCTTATGACTATTTTCTTCCTCATTGTAAATGAGATTCAAGAGTCCTCACTTGGGCCTTCCTTCTTATTTAGCTTCTTTTAATCTGTGTAGTATAACATGACCTATATATTTCAGCCAATTTGCAATTACAAGTGAGTACATCCTATGTATGTCCTTTTGGGTCTGGATTACATCATTCAGGATGATATTCTTAAGTTCCATCCATTTGCTTGCAAAATTTATGACGTCTTTGTTTTTAATAGCTGAATAATATTCCATTGTGTAGATGTACCACAGTTTTTTCGTCCATTCTTCAGTTGAGTGACATCTAAGTTGTTTCCAATTTCTAGCTATTACAAGTAAAGCTCCTATGAACATAGCTGAGCAAGTATCTTTGTTGGATGGTGGAGCATCTTTTGGGTATATGCCCAGTAGTGGTACAACTGGGTCTTGAGGTTTGCCTTCCCATCAGCAATAAAGAAGTATTCCCCTTGCCAGTGTGTGCTGTCTCTTGATTTTTTTATCTTAGTCATTCTGATGAGTGTAAGATAGAACCTCAGAGATGTTTTGATTTGCATTTCTTTGATGATTAAGGACTATGACTATTTTTTTTATGTGATTCCTGGTCTTTTGATATTCATCTTGTGGGAATTCTCTTTAGTTCTCTACTGTAGCAGGAACAGCAGGGTCACCTGTATGTAAATAAGGGGGTAAAAAGCATCTCCTGCTGCAGGACCTACTTGAGAACTGCCTAAGAGACCAAGGATTTCTGATGCAGACAATGTCAGTCAATCAGGAACTGCTGTTTAGAAGAGATGCTGTTTTTGGACTAATGAGGTTCAGCCGGAGGGTCTTAAAGGATCTTGCAGCAATGTTAAGATGAGCTTGCTCTTTTTTCTCACCTGGTTCTTCTATCAGATGTAGGGTTGGTAAAAATCCTTTCCAAATCTGTAGGCAGATTTGTCCTATTGACAGTATCCTTTGCTTTGCAGATGTTTGCAGTTTCATGGAGTTCCATTTATCAATGTTTGGTCTTAGAGCCGGAGTATTGGTGGTCGGTTCAGGAAATTGTCTCCTGTACCAATGAGCTCTCTTCTATGAGATTTAGTGTATCCAGTTTTGTTTTGAGGCCCTTGATCTGCTTGAACTTGACTTTCATACAGGTTGAAAATATGGATCTATTATCATTCCTCTACAGATGGACATCCAGCTAGTCCAGCACCATTTTGAAGATGCTTTCATTTTTTCAAATCCCACAATCCTTTATGTTAGAGTTCGTAGAGAAATCTGGAATACAGGGCACATACCTAAACATCATCAAAACAATATACAGCAAGTCAGTAGCCCACATCAGAGCAAATGGGTAGAAATGTAAAACATTTCGACTAAAATCGGGGACAAGACAAGGTTGCCACTCTTTATGTACTCAGTATAGTACATGAAATTCTAGCCAGAGCAATAAGACAACTAAAAGAGATCAAGGGGATACAAATTGGAAAGGAAAAAGTCAAAGAATTGCTATTTGCAGATGATCTGATAGTATATATAAGTGACCCCAAACTTCTATCAGAGAACTCATATAGCAGATAAACACATTAAACAAAGTATAGGGATAAAATTTACTCAAATAAATCAATATCCCTCCTTTATACAAATAATAAACTGGCTGAGAATGAAAGGATGGGAACAACATCCTTCAGAGTAGCAACAAATAATATAAATACCTTAATGTAGCTCTAACAAAGCAAGGGACAGATCGGTATGACAAGAATTTCAGGTTGCTGAAGAAAGTAATTGAAGAAGATATAAGAACATGGAATAATCTTCCATGTTCTTTGATAAGTAGGATTAACATAGTGAAAGTCACCATATATAGATTCAATGTAATCCCCATCAAAATTCAACATCATGTGAAAAAAAAAAAAAAAACAGGATAGCTAAAAAATTTCTGAATAATAAAAAGACTTTGGGAGGAATCACCATTCCTGTCCTCAAGTTGTGCTATAGAGCAATAGTGGTTCAATAAAAATAATGAATGATTTAGGTACAGAAACAGACATGTTGATCAATAGAATTTAATTAAAGACCCAAAAATAAACACACAGAACTATGGACATTTGATTTTCTCATAAAGAACACAAAAGTATTCAATAAAAATATATTGTTAAGGATGACCAAATTCTTGTTCAACTTCCATGCCTTTAAACAACATTTGAGCATTCTTTTCTAACTGCAGCCATCTTCCAACACCATGTGAAAAAGAGACATAAAAAAGTGATCATTAATTGAACCTGAAAACAGTGAATTGGACTGAACCAGGCTGACACATCAAGACAGGCTACAAAGTGGCAGTCTAAGAGAATAAGTCTGAGGTTCCACTTCCCAGAACTGGGCCATTCAGTTGCTCAAACAAGTTTAGGGTTAGATCACCTGCTCCTCAGCCTGAGAAAGGACACTCAGGCTGGCTTGTCCCAAGGTCAAGAGGTATCCCTTCTTGGTTTGAAGCAATAACAGTTAGTCTGAATCATATCATCACTCAGACACCCAGAAATAGAACCCATCAATCAAGATATACATCACTTACCCCTCTGTAATCTTCGTCTTTTTGTCTTTAAAACTGAAAATTCAGTTCGGGCCCTTCCATCTTAATGGAATTGGGTAGCTACATGTGAAAATAAATGTTATTTGCTTTTGCATACTGTTCTAGTCTGGGGTATCATTCTTTAGTGATTCACAGACCCTAAAATTTCTAATCAAGAAATCTGAAACTGAGTGAGGAAGACTCTCAACTCTTCTTCTAAAGTTGAAGCATCTTTTTATATAATCTTGAAAACTATTT
This sequence comes from Montemys delectorum, assembly GCA_019843815.1. Taxonomy (NCBI): domain Eukaryota; kingdom Metazoa; phylum Chordata; class Mammalia; order Rodentia; family Muridae; genus Montemys; species Montemys delectorum. The sequence continues at coordinate 14,475 of JADRCD010193492.1, forward strand.
ACTTCACCAGTATGGCAGAAGTAGACTGAATTTATTCGTAAACCAAAACTCTCTACTCAATAAGAGTAGTCATAAACTCAATTTAGAGTGACGTTAACTAGACTCAAGGAAATAGAGTTCTTAATCAAATCTCATCATACTTGGTCAGGTGACTCTAACATATGGAGTCTCTTATCGTCATTTTTGTTTGTTTTCCTTATTTGCCACAAAGGCATGCAAAATAATACAGCTCAGATCCACCTCAGTTACCAGGACCTAATATGTATTTGATCTAATATGTTATATTGTACAACATTAAACAAAGAAATATAGAAAAATATTATTGTTGATGATGAAACATAAGAATTATAATAGTTCGGGTTCCTAAAAATAAAATGTATGTAACCATTGAAATATGACAGTAGATAATTTTTTGGAAAAATATAAATATTTATTTATTGGGTCATACTATGTATCAAAAATAGTAAATATTTTAGAAGTATGACTCATTTGAAATATAATAATAAAAACTCAAAAAAGATAATTCAAATACATTTTGGAAGGATAAGTAAACCAAAGATCAGTTAACTTTTTCTAAACTAAATAAGAAGAACAGATAATAATTTAGTTTCATAGCTCAAAACTCAGAATATATTTTCTGGAGCACTGTTCCTGATTAGTTCCCAAATAATACTACTTCAATATATTTAAAAACATAAGAGAAAAATCTAGGGACTTTAAAATTATTTAATATTTTAAAATCAACAAATCCTATTGGTCCCTACTTATAATTGATTGACACAATATTTTGTAATTTTTTTACTATTTAATAGAGACAATATATTATATTTTCATCTACATTTTTATGACAGCATCATGTTATCCTATGTTGGACTTACAATGCAAATTTTCCTGTTTTAGCATCCTGAGTCCTGAGATTATAACACATCCAACTCTAAAATATTCTATTTTAATCTTACCACAGATGAGTGGTATTCCATTCAGGCCTCTCTTAGGAATTCATGGCTGCAACGACAAACCATTGTTTCTCATCAGTCACAGGAGTAGGAGGAGAAAAACTGACAAGTCTAGTATGCTGTACTGTTTAGAAGGCTCCATAGGCTGGATTAATTCAGAATATTTTCTTTTTCTCATAATATTTTTGTTGACTGTTGAATTTCACAATATGAAACCTAATCACACTCACTTTCCTGGTCTCCCAGTTCTATTCCTCTACACATATGACTTTCCCCCTTAAAAAAGGAGTGGGGGTGGTTGGAGGAGGAGAAAGAACATTCAATTTGTGTTGCCCATACACTTACTGGAATATGGTCAAACTCCCAGTTTCCAGTCCCTTAAAGAAAACTGTAAAATGTCCAGAAGCCATCATTTGTAGAGAGCTACAAGTTAGCCTCCTTATCATAATTTTTAAGAGTTCTCTTCAATGGATTTCTGTCTAGATTGTTCTTTTTGTGTATGTGTGTGTTGTGGGGAGGATGGGCTAGAGTGAGGATAAGTATTGTAACAGAAGTCTTTGATACCATGCCCCTCTTGGTCACCTGCAAGTCTATAGTCATCAGTACTAGAAAAGTAGCCTCCCTGGCATTTACACTCAACAGGTACACAGCTCATAGACTTCCAAATGGTTTCTGGCATTAAAATGGATAAAGGACATCCTCATGGTCTTTGGAGTCAGCATTTACCACAGAATTCAGCATGGTCTTTGGTGTCAGTATAGGCCATGTTCTTTAACACAACCTTCTGCAATAAAATTAGCTGTGGACACTGTGATGGTTTATATATGCTCAGCCCAGAGTGTGGCACTATTAGAAGATGTGGCACTGTTAAAGTAGGTGTATCACTGTGGGTATGGGCTTTAAGATCCTGATCCTAACTGCCTTGAAGTCAGTCTTCTATTTGCAGCCTTAAGATGAAGATACAGAACTCTCAGCTCCTTTAGCACCATGCCTGCCTGGATGCTACCATGCCTACACCTTGATGATAATGGACTGTACCTCTGGACCTGTAAGCCAGCCCAATTAAATGTTGTCCTTTATAAGACGTGACTTGATCATGGTTTCATTTACAGTAGGAAAATCCTAATTAACACAGATGCTATTATTGATCTAAGACAGCTCCACAGACCAAAACATCTACATTAAGATTCATAATACCAGCTAGGCAGTGGTGGCGCATGCCTTTAATCCCAGTGCTTGGGAGGCAAAGGCAGGCAGATTTCTGAGTTCGAGGACAGCCTGGTGTAAAGTGAGTTCCAGGACAGCCAGGGCTATACACAGAAACCCTGTCTTGAAGAAAAAAAAGTCCATAATACCATATTTTCATTTTCTAATGAAATTAGGATCCTCTATCATAAAAAATCAAAGGATATCTAAATGCAGTTCAAAGGCCACAGTAAATAGAAACCTCTATGACTGAGTTTTGCCTACAAACAACACTTTGCTTAAATCACTAAAGGAAAATTAATATACTGATATTCATATTTGTAAGACATATCAATTTTTGAGATCCCAAATAATTTAGAGTCAAGATATTTCTGCTGTTCTCTAAAGCAAAGGAAGAAAACCTCATTAGATTATTCTTTTGTTCTCTAAGCTTGATGGGTGTCACAAAGACTGGTAGCAGAAAGCAGAGTTTGGAGTGGGATTTTAAAATTTTTTTTATTAAATCTCATGCTTGTCCAAATGCATCCCAAATCCATTATGATTGTAACTTCTCAGTACATATTAAAGAATTAAATAAATCATTAATTTTCTTTCTTCTCCCTCCCATGATTAAAGTGCAAGAGCTCCTTAAAATTTGTTCTTGGAACCCACAGGTTTGAGCTCTCTCATCGTTTTGGAAGACTTTGCCAACTTTGTTTTATCAAAATCTGAAGAACATGAAGAAATGTATTCACCACATTTTATGACAGTCCAAATATCAAATGCTATTATCTACCTTAAGATTTCTCAATTAGCTATCTGTCCTTGGTGTTCCCTGTGTACAAATATCAAATTAAAGGGAGTTTATCATCTCATATGTTTGTCATGATTTTATATATGCTGTTATGGAAGGTAAAATAGGGAAACTGGGTGGATTATTATTTTTTTTCAAATTTGTGTCACTTAGAATAAAATTGTAATTGAGAAATATGATAATTTATCTTATATGATCCCATTGTAATTTTGAAATGATATGTGGTGTTTTATATTTAGCAATAAAATATTTTTAATATTTTATTAAACATGCATTAATATTTTACTTTTGATTCTCCTTGAAGAATATATTAGATTAGAGTGGGCAATTTTTCTATGAAAACCTAAAGAGTAACTATCATAAGCTTTATTTGTTTACATACAGTCATTTCCATGCATTTATCCTTTTTTATTTTGTTTTTGTTTGTTTTAAATTTTTTAAAAACATAATTGTTATTCTAACCAGTAGACCATACAAAATTAGATGGTTGGTGATTGTAGCTCTAGGGCCATACTTTGATAATTCTTATAGAAGTTACAAGTAGTTTAGTGTAAGTATGCTCAAAGTAACAATATAGAGAAATTGAGATCCTAGAAAGATAGAAATTTTCATTTCACATTTTTCTATATTAAAAATAATAAAGAATAATATTTGATGTAGGATTTTACATTTCTTGACGTTGAAATATATGCTAAATGATGTGCATATTTTACACATATTAAAGTATGCAGTCTCTAACAGTTCCCCAATGATAATTGGCAGCCTGATATCAAGTTCCATGATGATCCATTTCCTGGAATGTAGATTGATTTTATTGACTTTTTTCCACTGTACATAGAAACATAAAAAGATAGATGCCAATTCTGAAATTAGGCTACAAAGGAAAGGACAATGGATTCTGCTATAGCTCTTTTCTGTTCTCTCCATGAGTTGGTAGACACCAGCTGCCATGCTCTAGACACATACCAGAGGAAGCCTCTGTAGTGGAACTTCAGCTAAAAGTTAACAGAGTTTTGCTTTGCCAGAACACATGAGTGGATACTTGGCAGTTACTATTTCCACATCAGCCCCTGGAATGGTTGTAGCACTGTGAGGTTTCATTTCATGGGTTGGCTTAACTGGTCCATGATGCCTAGATGTAGTCAAACATTATCCTTAATGTTTCTGAGAATGATTCCTCCCTTCATTTTGTTTATTTGGCACCTTTTAAAAAACATGCTAACATTTAAATCAATCGACTATGAGAAAAAAAATTACTCAGTCTTTCTGCTAAAGGCCATGAAAGAAAAAATTTCGCTTTCTGAAGTGAAAAGGAATTCTTCCAGAATCTGAATTTGTGAAATCAGTTAGTGCATGTTTGTCCAATTCAATCAAACAAAAGTCTTTATCTCTGTTTCTGTGTATATGTATGGTTGACCTATTTTATCTGTGTATTCAAAGAACCTCGAATTTAAATAATTCAGGCAGGTATCAGTAGTGAATATGTGATCTCTGCTTGACCTTCTGGTTGTACGCAAATCCAGTAGTGCATATGTGAAAGTTTTCATCACATTAATACTCCAATTGGCATATCTTTTACTTACATAGCATTCACATCTCTTATGTGGTATGTGACAGTAATATAGAAATGACAACAGTGGGATATGTTTAGGTTATATGTATACATACATGTATGTATGTTACAACATAGTATAAACCCATAGGATTTACTAAACAGGAGATTTCAGATTAGTCACAAATTGAACACACACAGACACACATGCATACACACACACACACACACACACACACACACAAACATACACACACACACACAAACACACACACACACACACACAGAGTTCTTTTTCTTTATTTTTAATTTCTCTGGAAAACCTCAATGAACAGAGGTATCCTCTGACAAACTAACAGGCTGTTGAAACCATAAAGTTGTAGCAGCCAGCCAAGTCGTTCCTGGATTCCTCATCCAAAGAAAATGTGATATCCTAAGTGTTTTCAGCTTTATCTGCCATCTTCTATAGTAATGTGTTACGTGGAGATAGATAGTTAACATATCTATGCTTATATGAATGTGTAATTTCAGATTACTTTCATAACTATGTTTAATTTTTATTTATTTTACAAATTAAAATGTAATTGCATTATTTTTCTTCTTCTAACACTTTATGTAACCTGATCTTGCTCACTTTCAAGTTTATACTTGGACAATATTTTTATTCTTTATCTTAAATTTATCTCCTGACAAATATTTTCTTTTTAGTTGAGAAACTATAGTGTCAAAATACACCTTCATTTAGTGTCTAGACTTGTCTCAAAACCTACAGATATATATATAGATGAGCAATTTAGATTATTTTCTTATACAAAAAGCAATGAAAATGAATGGACCTTTTTTTCCAGAATTTCATGCATGAATACAATGATGCAAGGTCATATCTAGTCTCCTTTCCCCCACAACACTGTGATCATTTGAAGAGAATGGTCCCCATTAATTGCTAGGTTTCACTGCCAGTTGGTGAAACTTCTTGACAAAGGTAAGTTGGTGTGGCCTTTTTGGAGGAAGTGTATCACTATTAGTGAGACTTGAAGTTTCAAAGGTCTGACACAATTCCCAGCCTTCTCAAACCCCCATCTCTCTGTCACTTACTTGTAGATCAAGATCTTCACTCTCACCGAAGAAGCACATATAGGGCCTGCAAGTGTCTTACCTATCCCCTCCATATACATTATGCTTTTATTATTGTTATTTTGTTTTTACTGTTTCACAATTATAATTATTGTTACTATTTATTACTACTATTATTATTATCATTATTATTTATTCTAAATTCCTGAGTGAGGAAATAAGTGGATCTCTGTTTTTTATGCTTTCTCTTTAACTCTTTTCCTTCTGTTCGTTTGTCTTGTCCTACACAGAAGTGACAGCTTTTCTTTTTGTTATTATATTTTATTTTGCTCTATTAAAAAAAAATGGACAAATGGCCAGGTGGTGGTTAAAGACTTCATTAATCCCAGCACTTCTGAGACAGACACAGGTTAATCTCTGTGAGTTGGAGGCCAGCCTGGTCTTCAGAGCTAGTTCCAGTACATACAGCTAAAGCTACAACAAGAAAGCCTGTCTCAAAACAAACAAAACCCAACCAAACAAACAAACAAATACACAAAAAACAAACAAAAATAGTAAATGCATGAATGAAAACCTAGCCCAGAGAATAAATGTTAACAACTGAAGAGTCACTCTGACCAGCTAGGAGAAACAAAATCAGTTTTCCCTGAAAGAGTGACACTAAGTATATCACACATTCCAGGGAAGGCCTCATGTTCAGTAGTTTGACAACATATAATGGACTCCACAATTTTTTGTATGCTCTTCTTTGGTTAGAATTTGGTGGGTTGGTTGGTTATTTGTTTCTTTTGGGAGTACGTTTTATTTTGCTTGATTTTTGATAAAGTACTAAAATTTGGGTGAGTAGTTAGGGAAAATTGATCTGGAAGGAAGAATATGATCCGAATATATTGAAATTTAAGAATTATTTTAAGTAATAAAAGAATAAAAGCAGTTTTATCCTTAAACATAATAACATATTATACATCTATCAGAAAAGAAACCAAAAAATTAAAATGATTTTAGCTTTTCGATGTTCCTGCCTTCACGGCTTTTCTCTGACATATGGACTCTAACACTCTGAAAACACTAGATGGTTCCTTATATGAGTTTTCTTGGTGATGGTGTTTTATCACAGACATAGAAAAGTAACTAATACATGAGTTGATGTCGAGGGGATAGGGCTTTGACAAAACTGATCATGTTGTTTATGGAGGAATGTATAAGACATTGAGAATTTAGACTAGAAATGGGATTGGACTCTCTGGTTAGTGCTTTATGGGCCACTGTAGTAGAAGCAAGGAAAAAAGCTCTGCTGAGGACCATGTAGATCATGAAGGTCTGTATCCAGAAGTTTCATCGGGCAGAACTCTTAACTACTGGGATAGAAATTATGCTTGTGTTACTTTGGCAAAAATATGTGATGCTCATGCCCTGTGAATTGTCTAAGGTGGAGTTGCAGGTCTTGCCTAGGTAACTACAGTTTCTGTGAGAGTATAAATGCCTTAACCACATTATTTAAAAGTATCATTTGATAGTTCCCTGCCCATGGTTTGCTTCTATGCTTAGTCTCACTGAATTTCTGGTTTTGTTGGAGACTCAGTTGTGTCCTGTGATGTAATAAGAGGATGTTTTGCTTTAGCAGACTTGTGGTGTTTTTCTGGAAGCTGCCTAGTGACAGGGCGTGTGAAGTTTTCCTGGAGTAGACTCTTTAGAGAACATGTGATGTTTGGAAAGAATATAAGTTTATATACATATATATAGAGGGAATTAGATAGATAGATAGATAGATAGATAGATAGATAGATAGATAGATAGAT
>JADRCD010193492.1:30883-46184 GCA_019843815.1 Montemys delectorum
AGAGAGAGAGAGAGAGAGAAAGAGAGAGAGAGAGAGAGAGAGAGAGAGAGAGAGAGAGAGAGAGAGAGAGAGAGAGAGAGAGAGAGAGAGAGAGAGAGAGAGAGAGAAATATATGAAAAATATTAAAAAGAGAAAAACAAGCTTTTGAGGAAGAATTAAAAAAGAACAAATGATAATATTTTATAATATGAAAAGCATAAAGTACAACATAAGTACCTGATTTTCTTCTTTATTTCTTTATTTTATTAAACATTTTATTTGTTTACATTTGAAATATTATCCCCCTTCTGGTTTCCCATATATGGACCACCAGCCCATCTCTCTCCTCTTTTCCTCTAAGAGGGTGCTCCCCCACCTACCCATCTACCCACTTCCTTCTACCCCTTGAGCATCCCTCTTCTCTGTGGCACCAAGCCTTCCCACCATCAAGCACCTATCTTTCCACTGATGCCAGGTGAGACAGTCCTTTGCACGTATGTAGTGAGAGCCATGGACTAGCTCATGTGTATTCCTCTTTGGTTCATGGTTTAGTCCCTGAGAGCTCTGAGGAGTCTGGCTAGTTGATAATGTTATTCTTCCTATAGGGTTGCAGCTCTCTTCAGCTCCTTCAGCCTTTCCCCTAACACTTCCATTGGGATGCCTGGGCTCAGTCCAATGGTTGGCTGTGAGTATGTGCATCTGTCTTATTCAGGTGCTGGCAAAGCCTCTCAGAGGACAGCCACACCAGACTCCTGTCTGAAAGCACATCTTGGCATCAGCAATAATGTTGGGGTTTGGTGTCTATGGATAAAATGGATCAAACAGTGGGGCAGTCTCTGAATGGCCTTTCATTAAGCCTCTCCTCCATTTTTGTCCCTACACTTTCTTTAAAAAGGGGCAATTCTAGGTTAAAATTTTTAGATGAGTGTGTGGCCCCGTCCCGCTACTTGAGGCCATGTCTACCTACTGGAGGCAGTGTCTTCAGGTTCTATCTCCCCTTGTTGGGTATTTTGGCTAATGTCATCCACATTAGGTCCTGGGAGCCTGTTGCACACCTGATGTCTGGGGCTTCTAGTGGTTCTCCAATTTCCCCAGCTCCTATTACCATTTATTACTGTTCATTCTCCTGGCCCTCTGGACTTCTCTCCTGTCTCTTCCCATACCTGTTCCTGGCCTCCCCCACTTTTTTCCACCCTGTCTCCTTTCCCACCCAGGTCCCTCCCCTCCTCTGAATGCAATGGTAGGAAAGTATGTAGTTCAGTCATTGAATTATATTTGGCTAAGAAAATTTTAGTCACATGTACTGAGTTTTAAATATCCAACATGTAAGTACTGATAATACAAGGACTAATCATATATTTCAGAGCCAGACATCAACTAATGTGGTATGGAATATATAAAATTATCTTAACCTAAGATGGAGAGCTAAAGGTTCAGATTTGAGTCTATTTTTGTGTAGCATACATAATATATTATATATTTATTAATATGTATGTAAGCATATACATATGTTTATATATATACATACTTATATCAACATATTTACATATAAATTATATGCTTATATTTACATATTTTATAAAGGCATAATTTTATAAAATATATGAATAACTATAAATATATATTTTGTCTTCTTATTTATATATATATATTAAAAGATAAATATAGTTCAATTCAAAGGACAATATAGTGACAAAACATGAAAAAGAAACAACTATGACTTGTATTCCAATTAATACATATTTAATTCTAGAAAATAGTAAAAATTAAAATAAATTTCATACAGTTGCTTATGAAAGGCATGTGTAAATCAATATAATGGAAACATATAAATGTTATGCTTAAGTTTTATAAAGCCTTATATTTCAAAAGTGCTATAAAATATATTTGAATTTAATATAAACTCTCCCCTGGTATATTTTCAGGAAGTACTAAATCAGGAGTATGAGAGTTTAAAAAACATTTTTCACACTTTATTCTGTATCTTATTTCTTGCTCTGTGAAATTGCTAACAAAAAGCTATGATTCTCACTTTAAGAGTAACTTCAGAAACCAGTTGCTCTTAAGAATTATCACATTGAGCTCAGAAGGCATATTTTTCTACCCAATTCCTTTTTGAAATTTGATTCATATGAGAGTGGATTATGTTCTCTTGTTAAAATATAGTGCAAATTTTTAATGGTGAAAGTGGTTGACTTCTACATACACAAACCTTTAAGAAGTAGATTTTAAAAGTACAAATACTGATGAAACACTGATCTTTTAATTCTGGAAACAAAGGATAATAGCAGGAGTGGGGACACGAATTTAATATGAACAGAACAAAATACAATTAGTGTGAAGATAGAAATTGGAATATAGAAATGAAAGCATTTACATGGTGTGAGATGGGTGAGCAGGATACAAGAGGAAATGTGGGAGGGATAACAAGTACCAGAGGCCTTAGAAAATGCCATATGGGGGCTGGTGAGATGGCTCCGTGGGTAAGAGCACTGACTTCTCTCCCGAGGGTCATGAGTTCAAATCTCAGCAACCACATGGTGGCTCACAACCACCCGTAATGAGATCTGACACTCTCTTCTGGTGTGTGTGAAGACAGCTACAGTGCACTTATTCATAATAATAAATAAATCTTTAAAAAAAAGAAAATGCCATATGAAAGCCTACTGTAGCAACTTTAATATGTACATACTAAAGCCCATAATATATTTATTTAAATATATAATACATATATAACATATTATATATAACTATGTATAATTATTTATAATATAATGGATTTTAAACATATATGTATTTAAGATAAAGCTACCCAATAATAGCGACTAGCAAATAAAAACTATCTGTTATCTCCTTTGAAGATGTTGGTCTATGGGAGTGATTCTTTATTCTCCTAGTGTCACATATCATCTATATGCATACATAATATCAAAGTGTAATTTATAGCAGTAGTAAAATTACAGCTATGATGTAACATTGAAGTGATTTGATGGTTGGAGAACACAACATGAGAAAGTGTACTAACAGGTCCCAGCATCAGGAAGACTGAGAACAACTAATCTCTGGGTTGCCATAGGTATCCATAAATATCACAGGCTTCTGCCATTACCCCCAGAACTTCCTGATGTGATTCTATGGCTGAATCTTATCATTATCATTATCATTCAAACTACTATAGTAGGTCTTTTAGAAAGTTGTTAATTTAAATAAAATTTACAAGCTAAATATAAATTATTATATGATATACTTGACACTCCTTACAGAGAAACCCTGTCTTGGAAAAAAAAAAAAGGAAAAAAAAAAGAAACGTCTTTTGTTTTGATGGCTTATATTATAATTATGTGTTTTAATGGATGATTTTACTCAATTTATTGTTCCTTAGGAATTAATTTATCAGTGTATCAATTAATTTATCACTGTCTAAATGATATAATTTTTATGAGTGTATATCTTCTTCTTTTCCTCCTTCTTGTGAATTAGTTTTCTATTGTTTAATAGGCCTCACTACAAATAAAGCACTTTTAATATTATGAAGTCAGAATTCCTGAGTCTGAAGGTGGGTGTGTCTGTCACGATCTCAAAAGAAAGAGAATCCAGACAAGTCCAGCATATAGACCATTAGGGAATAACAGTCTAATATGACACTAGTACTCAATAGTTATAATCTGCAATCTTTAAATAGAATTCTTCATGTTATGGTGACACACAACCATAAAATTATTTTCATTGAAATTTCATAGATGCAATTTTACTATTATGAACTACAATATAAATATATGATGTGATATTCATATATCCTAGTACCTGCTATGCAAATTATATAACGAGATCATGAGTAACAGATTGGGAATCACTGTTCTATAGGGTTCTGTAGTTGATAATTAATTAGTTTACTTAACAAAAACTTGAGGTTCTATTTTCTTGTTATCCATGGTTGTAGGATGGCTCTGGGATCACAAATATTTTCACAGTTACATGTACTATGACAAAAGCACTGTCCCACAAACATTACAGCCATTTAGTAAAAGCTAGTAAAAGAATTGTACTTATACTCTGTTAGGAAAGAATCTTTCAAAATTATACATAGTAATGATTTTGGTTGTCCTGATGCTTTTAATGTACAGAATAATTTTAGTTGTATTCATGAAAGGATTATGCAAGGATATGATTCAGTGATGATCACCTTTGTATAGATCAGAAATCCAGGAATAAAAGAAGATGCTTATTAATGATGCTTATTAAACCAGGGTTAGGATTAGGGTTAGGGTTAGGGTTAGGGTTAGGGTTAGGGTTAGGGTTAGGGTTAGGGGTTAGGGTTAGGGTTAGGGTTAGGGTTAGGGTTAGGGGTTAGGGTTAGGGTTAGGGTTAGGGTTAGGAGTTAGGGTTAGGGTTAGGGTTAGGGACAAGTTCAGACTGACTACTTGCATACAAATGTTAAAGTTTGTTTTAAGAAATTGAAAAATATGAATTTACTACTTTTCACTAGTAATATATGAGTAGTATGTCTATGGCTTTTAAAAATATATTTATCACCTAAAATGAGAGTCATTGTATCAGTCAGGGCTATTGTTCTTATAACACACATATGTATATATACCAATATATTACCAATCTAAAAGATCGAGGTAGAAAAGTGAGAAGTACAAGGACTGAAGGGGACAGCTGATTTAGAGAGAAGAATAAGAAACTAAGGAGGAATTTTTATCTAGCAACATGTCTGCTCTAGCATCAAACGACCTAGGTCTATATGATCCAGCTGAAATACAGCTATACCACATGACTTTAATCCCTCTTGCTGGACTATAGACACGCTCTTAGTACATATATTTAAGGTAAGTTTGCAGAAGGAAGTAGCCATATTGAAAGTGACATTTAATTGATGGCTAGACATAGTGATATATCTGAAAAATCTTTAACAGAATGAGTCAAGAGATAGGATATGTGCAACTTTCAAAAGTACAGCTCAGGAAAGATAAGATGTTTAAAAGCAGCACAGGAAGACTAAGGCTGTTCCGTCAGTTTTGTCAGTCACCTGGGAGTCAATGCAGTGCCGTAAAGTTGAATTCCTTAGTGTGTTCATATAGTTCAGTGCAAATAAACAGAGACAGTTTAAGCTAAAGAATAAGAGGGAGCTTGGAGATTAGAACAAATTTCCAGAGAGAGTTTGAGGTCAATCAGAACAATTCAGTGAGAATCTGAGAGAAACTACATTGAAATAGTAATAGTAAGCTTGGACTGTTCTGGTTGAGCCAGAACTGCTGATTTGAACCAGCCAGTAAGAGTTTAGAAAGAACTAGAAAAATAAAAGTTACACTTACAAAAAACAAGAGAAGGGGGAGAGAGAGAGAGAGAGAGAGAGAGAGAGAGAGAGAGAGAGAGAGAGAGAGAGAGAGAATAGTCTTCTATGAAGGTGATCTATAAGGATTTTCAACTTTTCTCTTCAGATGTTTATTTGATTAAGCACAGTTAAACTATACTATAATATTATGATTCACCAAATACCTAAGAATTGAGATGTCAATCATATATAATAAATACTTTTACAGAAATACCTCCCTTGAGTTTTGATTAACATCTATGAAATAGAAAGTTGATCCTCAAAATTAATTGATCAAAATTGTTTAGGAAATTCTTCAATCATGTATGCGTATGTTTGGATGGCTAGATACTTGTCTACATTATATGGGGCAGAAGAAAAACAGATGAAAATGCTGATAAAACTACTAAGTGAATTAATTATTTTCTATGTTAGCTTTTTATCTTTTTGTTTTTTTATTGGTTATTTTATTAATTTACATTTCAAATGTTATCCTCCTTACCAGAACCCCTCATCAAACCCCCATCCTATACCCACTCCCTTCCCTCTTTGAAGAGGCTTCCACACCCAACCACCCATTGCCACCTCACCACCCTAGCATTCCCCTACCTTGGGGCATCAAGTCTTCACAGGTCCAATGTGGGTTAAATGGTGTCCTGCCTCCCTTCAAATTGATGCTAGATAAAGCAATACTTTGCTACATATGCAGCTGGAGACATGGGTCCTTCCATTTGTACCCTGGTTTGTGGTTTAGCCCCTGAGAACTCTGGAGAGTCTGGTTGGTTGCTATTATAGTTCTTCCTATCCGGTTTCAAATCCCTTCAGTTCCTTCAGTCCTTCCTCTAACTCCTCTATTGGGGTACCCATGCTCAGGCTGATGGTTGGATGTGTGCATCTGCGTATGTACTTCCAGGTTCTGGCAGAGCCTCTCAGGGGACAGTATACCAGACTCCTGCCAGCAAGTACTTCTTGGCATCAGCAATAGTGTCTTGGATGGTGGCTGAAGATGAGCCCTATAGATGGGGTTTTCTATATACGGCCTTTCATTGAGTCTCTGCACCACTCTTTGTCCATGCATTTCATTTAGATACGAACAATCCTGTGTTAATATTTTTGAGATAGTGGTTAGCCCCATCCCTCAATAAGGGGGCATGCCTAACCTCTGGATATGGTCTCTATGGGTTCTCTCTCCCCTATTGGGTATTTCAGCTAGTGTCCTCCATGTTGGATCCTGGGAGCCTCTTGATTTCCTGGCATCTGGGACTTTCTAGTGTCTACCCACAGTTCCCCATAATCCCCCTGCTACATACCACAGTTCAATTTCCTGACCCTCTGTACTTCTCCTCTGTCTCCTCCTACAGCTGGTCCTGCCTCCCTTTTTCCTTTTTCTTCCTCTCCCTTCTAGGCCCTGGCCTCCCTCTACCTCCTGTAATTATTTCGTTTCACCTTCTAAGTAGGACTGAAGCATCCACACTTTGGTATTCCTTCTTCTTGAACTTCATATGGTCTGTGAGTTATATCATGGGCATTCAGAACTTTTTTCCTAATATCCACTTGTCAGTGAGTACATACCATGTGTGTTCTTTTATCACTCAGGATGAAATTTTCTAGTTACATCTATTTGAATTTCATGAAGTCATTGTTTTTAATAATTGATTAGTACTCTATTGTGTAAATGAACCACATTTTCTGTATCCATTCCTCTGTTGATGGACGTCTGGGTTCTGTCCAGCTTCTGGCTATTATAAATAGCTATTAACATAGTAGAGCACATGTCCTGGTTATATTTTAGAAAATCTTTTGGGGATATCCCCAGCTAGGTCCTCAAGCAGTACTATGTCCAATTTTCTTAGGAACCACCAAACTGATTTCCAGAGTGGTTGTACCAGCTTGTAATCTCACTAGCAATGGAGACATGTTCCTCTTTCTGCACATCCTCACCTGCACTACTGCTTCATGTAGATTGGGGTGGCTATTTACTCATACTACTGGATGATCTCTAACTCAGTCCACTCCTATTGCCAATAAAGATGCAAAATATGTTTATTAAAAGTATTGAAAAGTATTTACCAAGAAAATGCCATGGTAAAATGTAAACATATCAAGAGCACTTGATAAAAATTAATAGTATCCTCAGATGGGTGATTATTTATTATTTGAATACCATTGTTAATGTGAAATTATGATATTCCATCGAGTGACTGCTTCCTTAGAGGATTTTGTTTCATTTTCATCTCTCCAAATAAATTTAATATAATGAAAGATGATAAAAGTCCAGTGTTACAATGCACACATGCATTATAAATAGATAAGTGTAATACTTACTACTCAGATCTTGACAACTCTGAGGGATTTTTCAGTCTTTATCACCTGCTCTAAAGCAAACTATGCAAGTAGTCTTCAAATGTTGAGCTGTCTATTACTAGTTCTTATTTCTCAAAAGGTTCTATAATTATAAGAAATTAAAATTCCATACAGCCATAAGTTGATATATACATGACACATATAGTCTAAGCACCTATATTCTAAGTATATACTTTTTAGATAAGGTATTATGTACTGTCTCATATTAGCTTTGGGCTAAATTTATGAAATTTTAAGAAAAGCATGAATTTTATTATTTGTACCACTCCCTATATCCCTTTAAAGAATAAAATAGAGAATGGAAAGAATAAAAAACTTATTCCTGACTTAACGGATAACTATAATATCGGTTTTTAAAATATGTTATTTGTCAATAATTACTTAATTTACACAAAATAATGATCTTTACTTTTTTCATTAATCTAAACCTAACTTACAGTCTACAACATGTAACTTTAGAGAAATTTTAATTCAGCAACATGGTTGTTCTGGCAAGGGATTACATCCAAAAATTTTATCCAGCTGGAATGTAGACATGCCATGCACCTGTAATCCCTCTGGCTAGAATACTGCAAACCTTTACCACACACCTTTAATCCCCCAACATGGTATCTAATTGAGGACCAGATAAAATGAACAGTTAAAGATTTGACAGAATGAGTCAGAGGTAGGGTGCACCCAACTCTTAAGAGAACAAGAGTGCAAAGAAAATTTACCTAAAGACTGGTGAATGAGAGATGATTCAACTGAATTCAGTTCAGTTGGTTCAGTTCAGTTCAGTTCAATTGAGTTCACTTCAGAGAGTTCAGTTCCCAGCACTTTAGATCAGTTCAGTTGTGCAGCTCATGGAGTTCACAGGCAGTCTTTCCAAGCAGAGCAATTCAATCAGAAGCCATTAAAAGCCTATTTGAATCAGTCAGGTTGGAGAAGAGTTTGAGCCAGAATAGCTAAATTCTACCAGCCAGTCAGAAATCAGAAAGAACTACAAAGAATGAGTTTATTCAGAAGTAAGTCCCAGAGGCTGAAATATTTTAGGCCTAGGTTAGCAGACAGAGGCTGCAAGCTTGAAGCCTTCACGATCCAGGCTTGCAGAAGTTTACACTGTATAGAGGTCAGAAGCTTCCTATGAGGAAGGTATTATTATTATTTTCTTTACTTTTCCTAAAAAGCTATGGAATCTGAATCCCAGTACAATGGAGGCAGAGACAAACAGTTCTTGTGAGTATGAAGCCAGACTAGTCTAACATTCATCGAGCTCTAGGACAGCCTGGACTACACCGAGAAATTCTGTCTCAAAGACGCAGAAGAGAACACAACACAAGAAAACAAAACACAATGAAAAGAGCTTTGGGATTGACCCATTTGGGAAATGAGGGAATGAAGAATAGTCATAATCTGAAAGAGGCCAACACCCCTACAGGAAGGTTAGGATTAGGTTGGATGTGCCTGCTGAGATGGAGGACAGCTACTGCTTATTATCTACAGCACAACACAGGCTAACTAGCATTGGTGGAAGGTCTACAGATGAACAATACACATTCACTCAGGACATCTTCTGATCTCCTTATCCACTTCTCCCATAACAACTGGTGTTATTGCACATTAAAATCTAATGACGTAAAAACTATAGGGAGAATTTTCAAGTACTCAGAGTGAATACTAATGCCAAGCATTTTTCTCATTACCTTTCCTGACTGCTTTGCTGTGGGTCTGTATCTTTTGTGTTCTGAAGACTGCCAGAACACTTCCACTCTTCCAGCACACATCTTTGTATCCTGACACATGTGTATCTACCTCTAGGCCTCTTACACAGTGCAATAATCCTCTATTAGTTCCAATTTTTACATGGCCTGAGAAATTTTATTGCCTATGTCATTTTATTGTAGCTATGCAGTGTTTTATCTTACAGGAATGCTACTGCTCCTAGGGTTTTTGTGCATGTATCAAGATTTTTATTCTGGGCACTATCATCTGATATACTGAAGAATAATAGATCATGGTTAAGTTTGCTATGACCTATATAATAGTGGAGTCATTGTTTCTTTGGAGTCTAAGTTTTTTGGTGTCTAGTAATGGAGTCTAAGTTGTTTCTTTGTCACAACATTGAATAAAATTCTCCTTACATATACAAATATCCCTAACTAATTCTGAAGTTCCATTACATATGTTTTCTACGAGTTGTCATCATGCACACTAAATGCTGAAACACATGTAACTTGCATTCAGAGAAAACAATACAAGGACTCATGCTTTCCATTCTAATGTTCAAACATCTTTAAAAGATACAGGCTGATCTAATTCAGCAAATTTATTTTTATAATCTAGCTCATCTTATTCCCTCCTTCTGTTTATCAAGGTACAATTAGATCTTTATATTCCACACATAAACTAGATACCTAGGCATTCATATTCCATACCTAGCTCCGTGCTATCAAATCTGGCTTCTCACCCGTTTAAACATAGAAACAATCAAGCTCTATTGCATAAGATGTAAATATACAGTATGAGTTAAAAGAGATATCCATTTTCTCAGATTGAAGGGATATTATTCAGCGCTCCCCACTGTTGTAGATTTCTTTCACATCAGTTTATGACCATATCTGCCACATAAGGCTTTAATCATCCTATTTGACCTTTAGGTCCAACACATTTAATTTTTCTTACACAATGTCCTTGGGACACTGTTTCAATCCTGATAAATTTTGTAGATACATTTTGAAGGGGCCAATGCGAATTCCAAGATTCTGAGATCCTCCAACATTCCAAGATTTTCCTGAGGTTTGCCAAAAAAAAAAAAAAAAAAAAAAAAAAACTTTCTTCCAGTACTTCTAAATGCTCCTGTTCTTTCAAATAGGGAATGTTTTCCCTTTGACATATAGAAGCAGTAAAAGTTGTCTCCTGTCTCCCACTTTAAACTGCATATTTTTCTTTACAAAACATATAATTTCACCCTCTCTCTTAAATTCTTCGTCTATAATTCCTGGAGGTACAATGAATACTTAGGGCATTAGGCTGTTTTTACCTAAAGTCATTCCTACTGTCTGGAGTAGAGGTCCATGAACTCTTGTCGTTCTTTCCTAGCAGTGATTTTTTGGTAATAGTGTGAGATTTTAACTTCTGGCTATGTCTAGGCCAGAGCTACCTTAGATCTCCACTACCTAGTTTAGGTGGGGTTTTTGTTGTTGTTGTTGTTTTTTAATGGTTGTTCTGTTGATTGATGACAGGAAACATCTGGCCATAAGAAAACATACTTAAGGTTTTTCCCAAATTTACAGTTATATTTTGAATATAACTGGCTCCCATAGACTCATGTGTTCGAATGCTTGGCCCATGAGAAGTGGCACTATTAGCAGGTGGAAGATATGTGGCCTTACTAGAGGAAGGATGTCACTATGGGGATGTGGCTTTGAGGTAATACACACACACACACACACACACACACACACACACACACACACACACATTCAGACTTTGTCAAGTGTTAGACACAGTAATCTCCTCCTGGATGCCTTCAGATCAAGACATAGAACTCTTGGTTGCTCCAGAACCAAGTCTGCCAGCATGATGCCATGCTTCCCACCATGATGAGAATGGGCTTAACATCTGAAACCATAAGCCAGCCTCAATTAAATGTTTGCCTTTATATGAGTTGCCTTGGTCATGGTGTCTCTTCACAGCAATAAATCCATAACTAAGTCAACAGCATTAGTGATTACCTAGCATACCTCTTGCCGATGAGCCTTCATTAGTTCAATGACTATCCTTACTATACCTTCTATAAATCCCGGAAAGTAAATGCATTTTTAAAGATGGAAGCTTTTCTCTACCCCTGGCTAGCTCCCAAATAACTGGTACTGAGATTATAATACTTAATTAGCTTACAGCCTAATGACTGAGTAGTCATTGATCTAATCTAATTCTTTAAGCTAATCTGGCTACCTCTCAGCCAAACTCCCTGAGATACTTACATTTTAGTATTGGTCTATCACTAGGCTTCAGATTAGGTGGTTTTCTGTGTTATCTCTCCATACACCTTCATTATGGTTTAACCCTTCTCCCTCCTCTATTTATCTCCTTACTCTGGCTAGAAGAAGCTCAACCCTATTGTCTCTCCCTGCCAGTCATTAGCTGATCAACTTTTATTAACAAATCAGAGAATTAATGGCAGCAATTTTTATACAAACTTGAAACAGGAAATATTTCTAATAAGCAATACAAGGCCATGTCCAGATAGCAACAAGATATGGAGTCAGAAAAATTAGGATTTGACTAAAGGATCATCTTTATACAGCACATAAAAACACTACACCTACACTGGAGATCTGGTGCTTTCTGGATAAGTCTCTATAATATGTACCTGAGGATATGAGCTCCATGGAATACTGTTATTTTTTGCTTTGGTCATGAAATATTCTTTCTCTGGGAAACAGGTCACTCTGGTGGAAGAAACAACCATGGATCCTCTCTACTTAATAAACAAATCATATTAATTCATCCCCCTGATACAATATTTAGTCCATGGATATATATGTTCTACATTTACAATGAAGATGAGAATCTTCCTAAAACTTCTGTTTTCATGCAATGCTATTAAAGGCAAATGGGAAGAAATCATTACTCATCTTGTCCACTGATAGATGATGGTTTGTGAAACTCAAAGAAAAGAGGCTCTAATGATGTTACTACAGTCCTGAGACAAGAAGTATTAGAGACCAGAATTTTTATATAACTTGAACTAATGAATTTATCCTGTGCTTAGTCTCAACTAGTGATATCTCCTTAAAAGTACTAAATGGTGTAATTCCAGTTATTGATACACTGACAAATGCTAATTTATGTTCTATACTTTCTTCCTACTGGTACAGCTTTGAAAGTGTTGTTAGTCTTTTTTTCTTTTTACAATAATTTCTGTCTGCTAGAGATATCTTTAATGAGCTTGTGAAGTATAATCACACATGTCAGTTTCTTACATGTTGGAAATGAAAGAAAAGGAAATGTACTTGGAGAAGTACTCCAAGATATGGTTAGACAGACTACATACAAAATAGAGATATTGAAGATAACATAGCCAAGGTACTACTGAATATGAAGCTATCCACAGAAATTAAGTTGCAAGCAGTGATCAATGAAAGAGATTTGAATATTAGTACACAGACATAATTCTATGTTAAGGCCACAACTGTCAGCTATGTAAGTAATCTGAGATATTATATGACATTTGGATTTTCTATATAAAGAACTTATATGACCTCAGTTGTAAGTTTCATCCTGTAATAAACCAGGCTCATTATTTGATTGGAACAAAAATTTTATTTTAATTGGTCAGAATAAACATATATAGTGCAACTATTCATGTTTCCTTCTGGGATCTGTCTCTTGTATACATGCCAGCACTGAATGCCTTAGTTTCTGATTTTACAAAGTAGTGCCTCACCTACACAGCATTCCCTGCTGGAAAATTAATGAGTGAATAAGGTTCCCTTACATGCTCAGCACAGCTTACAGGCTGTGAAGCATGTTTTTTCAGTGGTTTTGCTGGTGTGAGAACAATTTTCAAAGTCCTAGTACGTGTGAGATGGATGAGTTACTACATCAGGGAGATGTGAAAAGGTGTGTAAAAAAAAAAGAGAAATAAGAACTAAATATATCCACACCACATTTGCCTTCCCCCCCTTCTTTGACAAAGCAGATGGAGGAGGAATATAGTTCGGGACACAGTGCACTGGTAACTGTTACGTTTCTTGAAATACATCAAAGAGTGTGAGAGAAAGCAAGAAACTCCAAATAGACTTCAAGAGAGACTTTTTTTCCTATTATAGGTATCTTAAGTTACTATTATAAATCTTTTTATAGACATCAGTGTCTTAAAGGAACAACTATATTGGACCTACTTGCTCTCAGAAAATGTCAGAACTGACAGGTAAATGAACATTCCATCATTATTGTATCATTTGCTTTTTGTGGTGAGAGAAAGCAGAGAGAGATGTGATTTTTAATCCCATTAATGGAGAACCATAAAATGGTATTGTTTACTATATGAAATTGTAATCGTAAATCAATAGGAAAAACAGTTGACACAATTCAAATGGCATTCACTGCATGCCAACACTTGTCTAGGCATTATTTGAGAGTAAATTACAATGAAGTGCCTCAGGCTGATGGGTTACAAAACAAAATCTAGACAATCTAGGACAAGAAAATAATTGTTCAAGTAACACACCTTTTTCTAGATATACATTTAATTTTGTTTATTTAAATTGTATGATGCAAGTCAGCTTTACCAATAAAAGTTCTTGTAATTAGTTTTCGCAAAAGTTTTCATTATTTTAGTGATGCATTATATCTGGAAAATAATTTACTGTGGGATGCCTTTTGGGCTCCACATCCTTTACCTCCCACTTAGGGTATCCAGATGCTGCTGCACACTAGGCTGGAAGGATGAAGCAGAGTTCAGAATGGGTGGGCTTCCTCATGATCTTGGTCAATGGGTGCCCAGGAGAGAGAAACAAGGCCTTCTCTCAGGATCTTAGACATACAGTTCTTTTAGAAGGCCTTCTCTGACCACTTTCAATAAAATAGTCCTCTTAGACTATTTTACTGTGTGTACATATGGTTATTTGGGGTATGCTTGTACACAAAAACTTATTGGGGTGATCTAGAGCTATATATTTATCCTGGAAAATGGAAAGAAGTTTTTAGTGCAAATGAAAATCATTGGTTATAACTTGAAATTTCTGTATATATATATATATCATTTATCTGGAGAGGCATTCCACTAATCACAAGTACTTGCTGGGCAGTGCTCATGGATGTGTCAAGGCAAGGGAGTTATGGAGAGGAAGGAGAAAAGAGGAAATTGAACTCATATCTCTGCTAAGGACTACTTGACCTACCCCAGATAGAGGATGTGGAGGTTCATGCTTCAGAGACAATGACAGAGAAGGGGAAGTCCAGCTGGAAAGAAGGATCTCCATTTTCCTCTGAGCTCAGAGAAGCTATCCATTCATGGTAGACTTTGACCTTAACTAGCAGAGTTTCCCCACAATTTGTCAATTAAGATGTATCTCAGAATATTTTACTTAGTTTTGCACCTTATGTTAGGAGGCTACCAGTGTGGTATTGTCATAGGCACTCTGAAAATTACAGTTTTTTTGTTTTTTTTTTTTAAATTTGCTCTTTGATCTCCTCTATTCAAATGGAAATTATATTCTATGGAAATTATATATGTGAAATAAAATAATTACAAATCTGATTTCTGTGTACCTGGTATTATGGTAGAATAAATAAGAAAGGCATTCAGGTCATCCAGTGACTGGCCCAACTTGGGACAAATCCCATGGATGGCCAACAAACCATAACATACTGATACTATACTGCGTTTTCAGACAGGAGCCTAGCATGGCTGTCTTCTGAGGGGCTCAGAAGAAGACTAGCAGGTGACTGAGACAGATGCAAATACGTACAGCCAACCATTAGACTGAGGTCAGGGACCACTATGGAAGTGTTAAGAGAAATGAAGGAGCTGAGGGGAATGGCAACCCCATATGAAGAACAACAGTGCCAACTAACTGGACCCTCCAGAGTTCCCAGAGACTGTCTTAGTCAGGGTTTCTATTCTTGCACAAACATCATGACCACGAA
>JADRCD010193492.1:46194-57531 GCA_019843815.1 Montemys delectorum
CTCAGCCTGCTCTCTTATAGAACCCAAGACTTCCAGCCCAGGGATGGCACCACCCACAAGGGGCCCTACCCCCTTGATCACTAATTGAGAAAATGCCCCACAGCTGGGTCTCATGGAGGCACTTCCCCAACTGAAGGTCCCTTCTCTGTGATAACTGCAGCCTGTGTCAAGTTGACACACAAAACCAGCCAGTACAATTGACCCCTTGTCAACTTGACACACAAACACATCACTATTAGGCCTTAACTCTTATTTTTTTATTTATCCCCAAGATCTAAAGTCCCACAGTCTTTACATATTAAAAGTTCAATCAATTTAAAATGTTTAATATCTTTTAAAATTTAAAGTCTCTTAACTGTGGGCTCTACTAAAATATATTCTTTCTTCAAGAGGGAAAAATATCAAGGCACAGTCACAATCAAAGGCAAAACCAATGTCTGGGCTCCAACTCCCTATCATCTGGGCTCATCCAAGGGCTTGAGCCACCTCTCCAGCTCTGCCCTTTGTAGCACACATTTTGTTTTCTGGGCTCCAGATGCCTGTACTTCACTGCTGCTGCTGTTTTTGGTGGTCATTCATGGTACTGGCATCACCAAAACACTGTCATCCGCTGTAACTAGGCTTCACCAATAGCCTCTCATAGGCTCTCTTCATGGTGCCAGGCCTCAACTCCTTTGCATGACCCCTTTAGTCCTGGGCCATCAATTGCAACTGAGGCTGCACCTTCACCAATGGCCTTCCATGGTCTCTTACTGTGCTAAGCCTCAGCTGCTCTTCAAGATCCCTTCGTGTTGTCAAAACCAGTACCACCTGGGTGACTCTTACACATTACCAAGTCCTGCTGCAGCACAAGGTACAACCTTGGCTATCTCTGGAACATAGCCTCTTTGTGCTCTCAGAAAACACTTCTCAGAAGATGTCACCTCAATGATGCTGGTCTCTTCTTAATCACCGCTAATTTCTTAGTTCCAGCTAACCAGCATCAATAGTCCCAGTAATGCAAAGTTCTCTCTTTAGTAGTTCTGGTATCTTGTTAATCACAGTTGATACTTCAGCCCCAGCTAACCAGAACCACAGAATTTTCACAATCAAAACAACATGGCCCTGATAAGAGTCTTTAATCTTTTCTCTGAAATTTCACAAGCCAGGCCTCCATCTCTGCACTGTTCTCAACATAATCTTTTAAGCTCCCACAGAACATCCCACAGAGTTCTTAACAACCAGTGGTTCTTCTAGCTCAAAGTTCCAAAGTCCTTCTACAATCCTCCCCAAAACATGGTCAGGTTGTCACAGGAATACCCCACTTCTGGTACCAATTTGTCTTAGTCAGGGTTTCTATTCTTGCACAAACATCATGACCACGAAGCAAGTTGGGGAAGAAAGGGTTTATTCAGCTTACTTCTACATGACTGTTTATCACCAGAGGAAGTCAGGACTGGAACTCAAGCAGGTCAGGAAGCAGGAGCTGATGCAGAGGCCATGGAGAGATGTTCTTTGTTGGCTTGCTCCTCCTGGCTTGCTCAGCCTGCTCTCTTATAGAACCCAAGACTTCCAGCCCAGGGATGGTACCACCCACAAGGGGCCCTACCCCCTTGATCACTAATTGAGAAAATGCCCCACAGCTGGGTCTCATGGAGGCACTTCCCCAACTGAAGGTCCCTTCTCTGTGATAACTGCAGCCTGTGTCAAGTTGACACACAAAACCAGCCAGTACAGAGACTAAGCCACCAACCAAAGGGTGCAAATGGACTGTTCTGAGGCCCCTGGCACATATGTAGCAGAAGACTGCCTTGTCTGGCCTCAGTGGGGAAGAATGTGCCTAATCCTGTAAAAACTTAATGCCCCAGGGAAGGGGAATGCTCTGAGGTTGAGGGAGCACCCTCTCAGAGGAAAAGTGTACAGGGAATAAGGTGAAGGACTCTGGCAGGGGGTACCTGGAAGGGAGCAACATGTTGAATGTAAATAAATAAAATACTTAAAAAAAAAATGTCGTTCAGAGTACATATTTATACAGAGGGTCATCACTGACCAGTGTTACACTAATACTGGGAAGGTGGTTAGGAATCACTGTTTATGAGTCACATCAAGATAGTTAATATTATTTGTAACTATTGTGAAGGGTGTTATTTTGAAAGACTGGGAGATTTAGAAATTTAGAAAAAGCATGTTAGTGGAGATACATTAGTAAACAAGTATACTGTATAACCTTTACTTAAAAGGGCATAGAAAGTAGTGAGCCAGAAATGTGGGCTGGTCAGTTCTAGGAACCTGTGGGTCACAGGCCCCCTCTAAACAAGGCTTAGAATGAGGGGCAGGATATAAGTCATCTTAGTAATTCCTGGAATAGCCAGCTAAAATGTAAATAACATTGACCACAGCCAAGAATGCAGACTAGAACCTGTCGGCCACAAAGGCTCCCCTGCCCACCCCACCCCAGCTAGGTCCAAGAACAAAAAGGCAGGATATGAGCCAGCCATCCAGATGGTTCTAGGGAACGATCAGCCATAAAGTCAATAGTACCAAACCACATTCTTGTGCATAATGAGTGTGTAGGATGTTTTCCTTATGATCCTGACTCAACTAGAGGCTGGGTCTGTTTAGAATTTTCCACTGTTTTCTTGTTATGCTTCCTTGGTAACCCCCTCACCCTCCTAGTTTGTGGTTTTTCCCTTTAAATACCCCTCATTCCTCATGCTTGAGGTTGAACTCCACTGGCCTGTTAGGCTATGAGTTTGACCCCAGATCTGGCCTGAATAAACCTCGTGTGATTGCAGCAAGATCAGTCTCTCTTGAGTTATTGGGTGGTCGTGTCATCCCGAGACTTGAGTGAGGGTCTCCCCTACTCTGGGGGTCTTTCAATTTTCCTATTTTTTTTCCTTCACCCATTTATCCTTTGAGTAGAAGAAAGCTACTGATTTGTTTGAGTTGATTTTATACATCTCCAGACACCAAATCCAGACACTACTGATGATGCCAAGAAGCACTTGCTGACAAGAGCCTGGTCTAGCTGTCCTCTGAGAGGCTCTGACAGAGCCTGACCTGTGCAGATACAGCAGCAGCATCAGTCAACCATCATACTGAGTGCAGGGACCCCAATGGAGAAGTTAAGGGAAAGACTGAAATATCTGAAGGGGTTTGCAACCCCATAGGAAGAACAACAATACCAACCAACCAGACCCCCCCACCCCAAGTTCCCAGGGACTAAACCACCAATCACAAAGTACACATGGAGGGACCCAGGGCTCCAGCTGCATATATAGCAGAGCATTGCTTTATCTGCTGTCAGTGGGAAGGGGAAGGGATCCCCTTGGTCCCGTGGAGGCTTGATGCCCCAGCATAGGGGAATGCTAGGGCTCTCAGGCAGGAGTGGGTATGTGTGAGAGGTAGAACCCTCACAGAAGCAGGACAGACAGCAGAGGGGAAACTTGGAAGGAGGATAACATTTGAAATGTAAGTAAATAAAATAATGAATAAAAATATATAAAAAAGAAAGAAATCACTCTTTAATACAAGATGCTCTGGAAATATTCTCTGAAGCTTCTAGATCATTGTCCTACATCTGAATGATGGCTAGCTAGGTGGTAATATAATTTTCTTATAATATAGTAATCATCAAGATTATTAGAAATTTATGACTAATACCTATCTCTAAATGCTTTTCTGAATGCCCAGTATCATTAAATACATGTCATAGTTATTTTCACTAGATATTATTCTTTGTGCTCCAGCCGCATATGTGGCAGAGGATGGCCTTGTTGGACATCAGTGGAAGGAATGGCTCTTAGGCCTGAGGGGGATTGATGCTCCAGTGTAGGGGAATGCTAGGGCAGGAAGGTGGGAGTGGGTGGGTGGGTGGGGGAGCACACTCACAGAGTTAGGGGGAGGATGGGATAGGGGGTTTCTTTAGGGGAGACCTGGAAAGAGGATAACATTTGAAATGTAAATAAAGAAAATACCCAATAAAAAAATTAAGATGAAATTACATTGGCTTACTGAATGAGAGAATGTAGGAATGATATTTATAATATGCAAAACAATGGAAATATAATTTATTTATTTAAAATTATAAAAATCACAACATGTAATAAGGATACATGTTCTTCCATGTTCATAGCAGCCTTATTTATAATAGCCAGAAACTGGAAACAACACAGATGTCCCTCAACAGAGGAATGGATACAGAAACTGTGGTACATCTATACAATGGAGTACTACTCAGTTATTAAAAACAATGAATTTATGAAATTCTTAGGGAAATGGATGGATCTGGAGAGTATCATCCTGAGTGAGGTAACACAATCACAAAAGAACGCACATGGTATGCACTCTCTGATAAGTGGTTATTAGCTCAGAAGTTTAGAATACAGGAAGAACAACCCACAAACCACAAAAAACTTAAGAAGAAGGAAGACCAAAAGGTGGACATTTCATTTCTTCTTAAAAGGGGGAATCAAATACCCATGGAAGGAGTTGCAGAGATTAACTATGGAGAAGAGACTGAAGGAAGGACAAGCCAGCCTAAATATAGCTAACTCCTGAGAGGCTCTGACAATACCTGACTAATACAGATGTAGAGGCTCACAGCCATCCATTGAACTGAGTACATGGTCCCCAATGAAGGAGTTAGAGAAAGGATCTATGGAGCTGAAGGGTTTGCAGCCCCTTAGGACAACCAACAATATGAACTAACTAGTACCCTCAGAGCTCCCAGGGACCCAACCACCAACCAAGGACTATACATGGTGGGACTGATTGGTCTGGCAGCATGTGTATAGTAGAGGATTGCAAACTCGATCATCAATAGAAAGAGAGGACTTCGGCCCTGTGAAGGTTCTGAGCCCCAGTGGAGGGGAATGCCAGGGCCAATAAGTGGGAGAGGGTGGGGTGGCAGACATAGGGATGGTCGAGGCAACAGGAGTTTGTTCTTGTTGTTTTTGTTTGTTTGTTTGTTTGTTTGTTTGTTTTTTGGAGGGGAAACTGGGAAAGGAGAAATTTACATGTAAATAAAGAAAATACTCAATTTAAAAAAAATTATAAAAATCAAATAATGTGTGCTTCGTGCATGAAAAAATGTCAGGAATGATCCTATAAGGAGAAAAACAGACATATATTTCTTTTTTTTCACTAATACAAATGTTTGTATCAAATTTGACGTTATTTATTAGCAGACAATGTCACATATTGCCTAGTACTCTAAATGCAAACTTATAGAGCTTTTCAAACTTTAATTCATGTAGCAAAAGAAAAAATAAATCTATATATCTACACCAAAATCATAAAACAAATTTATTTTGCTGTATTTGTTACATTGGTTATAGAGTGAATCTAATAATAATTGTTATAAAACATTAGGCTCACACTTGATTTTTGTATCTCATTTGTTTTTGTTTGTTTGTTTGTTTGTTTTTTATCTTCCCCTAAACTCCTTGTTTGTCTGTATGTGTATGGACAAGGGATATGTTACATTGCCTATTTTGTCCCCATTTGATCTCCAGGCATATGTTTTGTTTGATGAGGAGTGAGTCCTTAACTGAAGCTGCAATCAGATTCTGTGATCTGAAAACCTAGGAAGAGAATTACAGTGATGTCATCAGTCTTCAGTTTGCTATAGAAATGGGCATCTCAAGGCCAGACTTCGATTTGTTCTTACTCTGGTGGAAAAAAACTAAACAGCCATTTGTAAAGAGCAAGTAAACACTTATTGATCATCGCTGAGGAATCAGCTACTTCTGAAGTGCCTTGTTGTTCTTGACTCTGAATACACATAAACATGGTTTCTTACTAATTTCTTCGTTATTTGGAGTATTATGTCGACAACCATAATTGTTTTCTTCTACGTATTTTTCAGCCCTTATGATTAAACCCAAAGCCTGATGAATATTAACCAACTGCTTTGTTGTTATTTTATCAAGTTAATTTGTGCAATATTCAAGTGTTAAACTTGATAACCACTTTCTAAGTTCAAGTCCACAATTTGAGAACTATCAGTTGCGAAACGACTGTAGTATATACCGTGGAAAACTCTAGGCGTTGATAAAAGAAACAGGCTTCCAAATACCTCCTATACAGTAAAAATAGTGTAGGGTTACCGTATATGAGTGTTAGAAAAATTGTGTAGGTGATGTTTATGGAGAAAGATCAGGTGCAATCAGGTCTTATTTACATATACATGAACACCAGAGAACCATACAAATGTCTGGGATCCAAGCACGAATCTAGTTTATGGAGTAGACCTGTATCCTCACGGTGTTGAGTTGTTCAAGAAACTAGACTTGATCAAAGATCATCAAGGCAGGAATGTAAGAGGGCAGTGTGCTGAGGACACTGTGGAAGGAGGAAGTCAGTGAAACCCTGTGGTTCTGGCTAAACACAAAAGCAGATACCATTCCGGAAGACAAATCATGTGATTCAAAGCAAAGAGATTAGCAATGACAACGGGCGTATGAATGCATATGATAAAGGAGGAGTTAAAAGCAAAACAAAGTAAATCTTATGATGGAGTTGTGTTTTGACTTGATGTGGGAAAACATTAAAAAAGAACACTCTTACAGATTATATGTAGATATTATCTGCTGAAGAGAGGAATGCCACTGCTTCAGAGGCAAAACCAAAGCGCTCTATGCAATTTCCTTCAGAAACCATCTGCCTGCTCTGATGAAGCTAAATCTCTTTAGCTCAGTGATTATTATTTATTTAATGCCCAGAAAGAACATAATGCTTTGAGTACAGGTGCTAAACACAACTACAGGAAATAGCTTATTTTCTGAGATAAGTGGAATAATTATAGACACTTTTTTTTTTAACAACTAAAAAGCCAGTTCCACCACTGATTCTTGAGAATAACAATGTAGTTAGCAATTTTTTTTAAAGGAAGATAATGATGCACTTGGTTGCTGACCTCACAATTAGCTGTCTTTAATGGAAAGTCATTATGTAGCTTCCCATAATGTGAGAGCAAATGCTGACTGATATTTCCAACTGGGAAAAGTTAAATAGTATTCTATCAGCTGGCAAATAGCAAGCAATTCTTGGTGATGAAAACAATTATGACATATTATCTATAATGTGTAGATCTTCAGAGAAAGGTAATTTACTGGGAGCCCGTCACAAGAGAAGAACATTTGAGGATTCAAATAGCTCTTTTCTAAGATGACTGTTTATGCCACAATATTACGTTTGCATTTCATGTAAGTGGTAAAGCAGATGGCTAAGGAGAGATCTTTTGTCAAGTGTGTAAGGTAAGCTACCTCATTGGATAAAATGATCCTTACTCATCATTGGATGGAAGAAGAGAGAAATAAACATAAACAGGCTGAATTTCTCAGGATTAATTTTTTTGGTGGGTATTTCAGATACCATTAATTTAAATAACTCTGTACAGTAAACCAACCATGCACACATCCACAGATATTTCTTGACCTTCTAGTATGTTCAGGAATTGTTTTTGTTGATGCATCAAGACAGAAAGTAATGTGGAAGAATTCTGAAAATGAATTCTGACTATGGAAATTTAAGATCTCTACTTAAATTCTTTCAACAACAAGTATTTATTAACTGCCTTTTTTTTTGTCTGCAGGAAATACAGTATAAATAATACATAGGGACACAAACTTATAACTTAATATCTGAATTGTATGTAATATTACTATTTAATAGTGTTTTTTGCTATCTAATGGTTTAGGTGACCTATGTAAAATGAATGGCTTTTGCATGCATCTGTATGAACTCTTAAGAAAGCATATGGATAGATTATTTTAATACTTTATTATCACCATTAGGTATGACAGGGGCTAGTGTATTTTTCTGTAATTTTGATATATATATATGTATTAAATTGTATATTTAAATATATATATTATATATATATACATTTTAATTGCCAAAATGATTTTTGAAAGTATTTATAGTAAGCCCAATTGATAAATGTGGCAGCTAAGGCTCCAGAAAGATAATTACCTCTCCAGAGTATCATATAGCAGTACAGTTGCATTTTAATCCTTCCCATTTGACTTCAACACTTTATCTTCTATTACATACAAGGGCAAAATAAACATGTAAAGTAATGAAAGAAGATTTACTTGGGGGTGGGAGTTTCTTGGTGTAGCCCTGACTGTCCTGGTACTCATGCTGTAGACCATACTGGCCTCAAACTCATAGAGATTTGCCTACCTCTTTGCCTCCCAAGTGCTTGTTTTAAAGGCATGTGTCACCACACCTGGCAAGGAAAGGAAGATTTGGCCTAAATAATTTAGGGAGTGATTGAGAGAGTAGTTATAGGTGTATTAGTGTTCTCTAATTTAAATGTACCTAGGAATTTTATGCAGACGTTGTTAAGTTAGTATTCTCATTCAGTAAATCAGTTTGAAACCTTAGGCCTTCCATGAATGTTAAGCATTCAAGTAATTCTCTATGTTACTGGCTTAGTATTATTAAATACATATATGAATGTGTATAAATAAATAATAGAAATACAGATAAAGATATACCAGGCAAATGTGGTCCCCTTTCACCACCATTTTCCCCTCCTCTGACAATTGTTTTATTTGAAATAAAGGAAGACATAAAACCTATAGTGTTTCCAGTTCAGTGATGTTGCCTAAAGCACAGGGATGGTGTTTAACTCTCTACAATGTACAGAATAAGCAGCCTCAACAGTAAATAACTATCATTAAATATCAGCTGCAGTCTCAACGTCTGCACAGAAATTACATCATTTGCAGTGACTCAGCACTATATTCTTCTTAGTAAAATGTTTGAAAGGACTGCAAAATGAACACATGTTTTTCCCACATGAATAGAGAAAGTCTTCTAGTGGTGGAGAGGGAGACATGACTTTTAAACTCTAATGTCTATGCAATTGAATAAAACTCGTAATGCTTTTACTTGCATTATCAAAGATTTCTGCTCTTTCTTTTATATTATTAGATATTTTCTTTATTTACACTTCAAATTTTATCCCTTCTCCTCATTCCCTCTCCAAAAAACCCCCAATCCCAACCCACCTGCCCCTGCTCTCTAAACCCAACTACTCGCAGCTCCCCTACCCTGGCATTCTCCTCTAGTGGCTTTAAGAAGTTTCACACAATTCTTCTAACAAAAGCTAAAATTTTCCTGCATGCTTAAGTGAGATCTTCCTTTGATTACTTCTGTCCCTTTTGCACTACTATAAATCCAAAATATGGAATTGAAGAGATGGATAGAGTATTAACATTTTTTTTCCAGAGAACCCAAGTTTAATTCTCAGTATCCACATTTTGGATCACAACAGTTTGAAATCTGGTCCCAAGGGGATCTGATGGCTTCTTCTGGACTCTGCAAGCATACCACAGACGTACATGAAGACAAAATATTCATTCATAAAAATAAAACATAAACATGTAAATTTAAAACAGGATGTAAAAGTTTGCAAAAGTCCTTTTCGCTGAAAACTTGATTAGAATTTGTAACTTCCACATCTGCTTACTTCCTATCTCAGAGAAAAATTTTACTCACTCCCTTAGAATTTTTTGTATTTGCTCCAATATATTATGTCTACTAGCACTTTGATAATTTTCTACCCATCATACCTCCTTCATTACATAAATGTGATCTTAAATGTTCCAAGATCATGTCCACTGTTGCATTTCACACTGTCATTAGCTCTTCTGTCCAAGGCTGTGCTTATATACATGGCCAGTTCTGATTACTCTCACTTAATTTGACATCTCCTGGAATAGTCTCAGGAGAGTTTACTCCATTCCCTGAATAACCCAGCAGGCAGGTGTAACTCTGTCCTTCCCCCATTCTTGATCAAAAGTGATGGCTAAAGGCTCACTGGGCATCTCTCTACACCCAGGACAGATACATGTCCTTGTTTTACAGAGTCACTAAATAAGAGCTTGAGTTTGCTGGAGAAACTCTTATGTTAGAGGGAAAAAAAATCTCTGTATAACCCGCCAGATATATGTTTGCTAGTTTTGTAACAAAATGATTGAGCTTATGTCTGTACTCTCCACGTTTTCGGTACCTCCTCAATATGACTTTACAGCTCAGTGCACAATTGTTAATCATTCCACCTTCAAAATGATTACCTAAAACTGTGCTATATCTATCTTTCACTCACAAAAAAGCAAAAAAAAAATCACATAGAAAACCAATGTTTATATATGTGTACTCTAGGAAGAGTATGAGCTGATCAATCTGTCATTTCATCCATGACCTACTCATGTGCCCCTCCCCAGTATCAGTGAAAGGAGCACCTTTGGAAAGAAGCAAAATAAACAAGAACCATAACTCTATTCTGGCACTATGGGTATCCACCAGGCATGTTCTCAAAACCGGTGCTTTGGGGTCACCTAGCTGACAGATTCTACCTCTTGCTCCAATGAATAGTTTTACTTTGTTTTAAAATTTTTAGTTGAAAATAGGCTACATGAAATCCCTGAAACCTTTTATATTTCAGTCTTATAGTCTGCATAATAATAGACTGACCCTTTTAGGAGAATTAATACCCTGAACGTTTTTTCTTTATATTTCCTATTAAATTTAATTTTTCAAACACGCATAGCTTCCAAATGATACTTGCAAATACAAAATATGAAGCTAATCACATATTTCCTTGCTGTTATCTTTAAAAACACCATATTGTAAAGAATATAAAAGAGTTTTGAAATCTTTTCATTTTGAATTCCCTTCAGAACTATTTTTCCTCAAATGTATCTTGTCATCATTTCTTTAGGCATCTTAAAATTACATAACAATGCTGAGGTGATTGGTAAAGCACTTTCAGAATGCCAGTGGTAAATGTGAAATATTCTCTCAGACCCAAAATAGAATAACAAGCCTAGCTCCCTCCTGTTGAGAAGCTTACTAATACAAGAATCTTGCAAACTCTCACAGATGCTGAGATTCCCACTGGGCCAGAACTAGAACTGCTGCCTTTTTACTTGTGGCATCTCACATAATTAAGAAAATTACACTTACACACTCTCTGCCAAGACAAGGAGCAGAAACTCCACTTGGATATTTTCCAAACATAAATGGGCAGTGTATCTTTTCAAGTTCTCTTTCCTTTTTTCCTTCTCTTTATCCCTCCTCTCTTCTTCTTCTTCTTCTTCTTCTTCTTCTTCTTCTTCTTCTTCTTCTTCTTCTTCTTCTTCTTCTTCTTCTTCTTCTTCTTTTTCTTCTTCCTCTTCTTTTTCTTCTTCTTCTTCTTTTTCTTCTTCCTCTTCTTCCTCTTCTTCTCCTTCTTCCCCTTCCTTCCATCCTTTCTCCCTCCCTCCCTCCCTCCCTCCCTCCCTCCCTCCCTCCCTCCTTCCTTCCTTCCTTCCTTCCTTCCTTCCTTCCTTCCTTCCTTCC
>JADRCD010193496.1:7428-20157 GCA_019843815.1 Montemys delectorum
CTGCCTCTGCCTCTGCCTCTGCCTCTGCCTCTGCCTCTGCCTCTGCCACTGCCTCCCAAGTGCTGGGATTAAAGGCATGCACCATCACTGCCCGGCTGTTTATAGCTTCTTAATGGTTCCTAATAACTGTCAAAATAGTTCCTGCTAAATACTACTACTAGTTGGCCGATTTTTTCCCCTCTGGCCTTATTTCTGTTGTTTCTAGTTTGCTATCTTGAAAGGCTAATTTCAGCTTCAGGGCCCTCTTCCATGGGGTCTGCAATGTTTCACAGTGCCTTCATTAAATATATGTTTCTTCAATATGCAGTGGGAAATATGCATAAAAACAAATTAGTGTCTTATCACATATACACACATATATACCAACAAGCCACTCTATAGTGTATGTATATTTCAAAATATTATATTGGACAACAGCAAATGCATGTGGGTTTTGTTAATTTAAATTTCCAAAGCAAGGCCAGCTTGGTCTACAAAAAGAGTTCCAGGCCAGTCATGGCTACATTGTGAGACCCTGTCTCAAAAATTATATTCAGTTTAGTTTAAAAAATAATATTTAAAGAAGAAAACACAAACACATGAAACTGCAAAGCAAAAGGTATTATCAGAATCTGCAGGATCCTAATGTTGGGTAGTAAGTAGGTCTGGCACCGCCAGTGATTGACTCAGTGAATGTAGAGGAGGTACCTGAGGGCTCTGCTTCAGTTGGTCACTTCTTTTATTGTTCAGTATGTCCTCTGTGGCATGGATTTTGTCAGCAGCTTCCAGGTTTAAATTGCTAATGAAAGATTGATCATAAAGATCAAGGGATATGGCACTTAGGAGGCTGAGACACAAAGATATTTAGTTTGAGACCGGCCTCAGCTCCACATATAAGACCCAGTCTATAGAAAAACCAAGAAAGCAGAAGAAGTTGGTAAAGAAGGCATAACACACATTCAGTCTCCAGCTTTCAGGTAGATGATGTTCTGTAAGTTCATTTCTCAGGAGCTATGTGAACCTTTGGACACCCTCTCAGAGAAGTAACACTAAGTATAGTTTGGTCCCTAGACTTTAGTCCTCAGAATCCCTTCGATCTTTGCACAGCAGAAATCTACACACTCTAACATGGGATGCTGAAAGTTGGTCCAGCAGGGTGTTGGGTGGGAAATATCAGAATTGAGTTAAGTGGCATTTCCTGTCAAGAAGAAGTTATTTTCACTAACGATGAGTGAAGGGTTAAGACTTTTACTGGACGTTGGGATGCACTTTCAGCTAGTTCTGAGATTTTAACATGGTGGCAGCTCTCATTCTTGGTATGGTCAACTGCACTTAAATGCTCATACCTGGATAGAACTGGAAAATTCCCCAATTACTTTTAAAGAACAGAACAGAGTAGGAAAGATGGAAAAGCACAAGATCTTTTCCCCAGAGAGACAAGGGAAGGAAGAGGGTCAAAGGATGACCTCTTCAAGGGAGAATTCATGTTTGAAGTCTGTGAAAATGAACCGGGAGGGGGGAGGTGGAAACAAAGGAGGAGACAGAAAATTCCACTTGTACGAGGCACTTGGTCTTGGGGGCAGAGCCAAAAAGTGGAACTTCAATTTTAGAAGACGAGGCTAAGGCAGATGTGGAGTTAGTGGACAGTCTTAATTTCCAAGAGGACAGTTCTGGAAATGGGTATTGAAGTGGCTGTGTGGATGTACTTAATGCCTGTAAATGCCATTCAAAAATGTTAGGGGAGAATTGCTAATGTTTTGGATATTTTACCGCAATTAAAGAGAGAAAGTGAAGTGGGTGCAGGGAAGGCTCGTGCTGTGCTGGTCTTTCTTCCCATGAGCTTACAAAGATCTGTGGAACACGCTTCCGAGAAGTGACCTGGGTTACAAATGGGGATTGCAGTAACCTGAAGGACAAAATAAAGGAATGGCAGTCTCATCGTTATCATGCCCACATCAGGAGGTGCTCACACAGCTTTGAAGCTTTGCCATAGCTTATGGCATGGTCTGAAGGTGGCCAACAACCAAGGTATAATCAAAGCTGGCTTTTTTTTGGGAAAGTTTCCCAAAATTCAGAGGTATTAACAATTGAATTGTTTGTGCATGCATATGTCTGTCTGTGTATGAACTTATAAATATGTGTGTGTGTGTGCAGGTGTGCTTGCCCTGTGTGTATGTGCAGAGGCTTAAGGAAGTCATTAGGTATCCTGTCACTCTCTGCCTATTTCACTGAGGCAGAGTCTTTCCCTTTCATGTTTTGGACCAGACTGGAAGCCAGAAGGTCATAGCAACACTTGTGTCTCCATACTTCTTCAGAGCCTGGGTGATAGGCGTGTTCTTGATGCCAAGATTGTTGCACGGGTGCTGGAATCTGAACTCCAGTCCTCAAGATTTTGCAATGTGAGAGTTGGTTTTAATGTCAACTTGGTACATGCCTAGAGTCAAGAAAACCTCAACTGAGGGCATTTTCTTGATTGTTGTTTGGTATGGGAGGGCCTAGTCCACTGTGGGTTTTACCACCCCTGGGAATATGGTCCTGGATTATAGAAGAAGCAGGGTTGAGTAAGCCACAGAGAGCAAGCCAGCAAACAGTATTGATCCATGGTCTCTGCTTTAATTTCTGACTCCAGGTTCCTGCCTTGGCTTCTCTCAATGACAGAGTGTAATTTGGAAGTGTTAAGTGAGTACTTGCTCTTAATTGTCGGGCCATCTCTCCATGCCCTCAAGAGACATGTTCTGATACAAAGCATTGATCAGGCAGGATATGGCCTTAATTGCAAGGGTGAACTATTTCTAGATGGACAAGGGCAGAGCCTATGCTCTAGTCAAGCATCTTCTACTAGTTTGACCCAGTTAATCTTTCTCACTTCCTGTTCTCTCCTCACTAGCTTCATTAGAATCTCTCCCCGGGTTAACACAGTGGAAATGGTGGTCAGAGGAATCTTTAGCTTTAATAGTCTCACAAAGTATCCAAGTGCAATGGCATCGGTTGGTAAACCTGTAACCCCAGGCCTTGAGAGGCCCAGGCAGGAGGATGGCATGATGAAAGCTGGCCTGGGCAGTATTAAAAGACCTGTCTCTCCCAAAGCAAAGACAGAAATATCTCCATAAGACAAGATAAAAAATGAAGAGAAAAGGATAAAGTAATCCACAGACACATGCAGTGCTGAATGAGAAAAATAGAACAAAGATTGGTGATCAGAATTTCTCAAATAACACAGTTGAATGTTCTCACATGTGTTCATGGCACCCGCTGATAGAATGCACAGTGCTACAAACACAACTTTTCCTTCTTACATTGTTTGTAAGTGACAAGACTAAATATGACAGTTAACCAGTTCAAAGTGTAGCTATTGACATTGAAAGTATGTATTGGGAAGGAAAAGTGCCACTGTTCATTTTTAATAATTTTGCATGTGTCTATACATCTATGATTAACTACTGTTCAAGGTATAGCTAGGTGATAGCTACAACAGTAATATAAAAACAGAGTGTGCTTTACAGATTGAATCTTCCTTGAAAATAGAGGGTATTTTGCTTCTGATGGAAAAGTCTGACACATGACACATTTTCAAATTATATATATGTATATATATATATTATATGTATATATATACATGTATATACATATATACACACATACACACATACATACACACACACACACACACACACACACACACATATATATATATATATATATATATATGTCAGGTTCTTTTTGAAGAGTTAATAGCTTTGACTATTAAAACCAGAAATCATAGTAGGAAAGCACACACATTTGAAGTGCATGACTATAGCTCACAAATAGCTCTGTTTATAACGGCCGTCTCACTTGACTTCCTCCTAATCAAAACAGTTAGCCCTTGCATGCCTACCAGGCTGAGAAGGTATGCACATAGCTCCAATTCCAGAATTTTCTGTTTAAAGAAACATCCTGAATTATTGGTTTTGCTACCTTGAAATTATTTGGTGGATAAAAATATACCTTAATGTGATGCTGAGTATATTTCTGTAGCAGTTAATTAATTAAGAAATATTCATTAGCTGCCCACTGTGGCCTAGAGTCGTGTCAACTATGGGAAGAATGCAAATACATGACGAAGTCTGCAGTTTGTGGACTAGCGTTTCCCATTCCAGAGAAAACGTAATGCTTGGTCTCAGGCCAGCTGAAGTAGCCCTTACCACCCTAAGTGAGAAAGCACTGGGCTGCTGAGCTGAAATTGGGACATATGTCATAGTATTAGGAGATTGGATGGGCGCATGACAAAGTGCCTCTGTTGTGGGGCCCAGGTAGTCAGGTATCATTCAAAGAACAGAATCTACACCCAGGGAAACCTCAGCATCTGGCCAGCCAGCTATGATCCAGGAATGAGCGTGCCAAAAGATGAGGCCCGTAACCCGAGGGGGCAGTTGGCTCTTACTCATCTTCATTTTGCCGTCAGATATTGATTTATGGAAAGAAAACATTCCATCCTGTATCTCAGTGAGAGTGTCAACAGTCTCACTGTGAACGGATGGATGGATGGAAGGATGGATGGATGGAAGGCAGCAGGTCAGATAACAGAGAGTCCTTTGAGTTCCAAGCAGGGAACCCTGAAAGGTGATTGGTGAGAACGGTAGTGCCAAAGCAGCACGAGGGGTTTCAAATTAAAATGTCAACTCATACACCAGAGTCATCCAAAATGCTACACCAAGATCTAATCTAACGGTGACTAACTGCACAGGCTCTCCCCCAAAACCTTGCTAAATAGTGGGAGTGGGAACAGTTCTAAAAGATGAATTTTCAGGGTTGCTAATTAAATATTCAAACAAACAAACAAAACAAACAAACAAGCAAACAAGAACCCCCCTCCCCCAGAATAAAGGAGAGGCAAATGTAATCGGAAAAGGAACACCACAGCTGGGTTTCACGGAGGAATCAAGAACTGCTTCTGAACTACAAGAGAACTTAGGAATTGTGTATGGTGAGATGGCTCTGCTCTTCCAAAGATCCTGAGTTCAAATCCCAGCAACCACATGGTGGTTCACAACCCCCCCCTACTGGTGTGTCTGAATACAGCTACAGTGTACTTGTGTATAATAATAAATAAATCTTAAAAAGAAAAAAGATTGTGTCTGACACTAAAAAAGACACTTAAAATGATCAGGAGAATGGGTCAAGTCTCCCATCAAAGTGGTTATGGCCAAGAAAGGCCGTTCATGTGCCATCTACATTGATATTCTGTTTCCATGCACACACACTACACTTGGAATTTTGAAAAGAGGTCAATGTGAGGATGTTGAGGAGTTCAAGCCCCTCATTTCCAACATGCCCATTGCCAGTGGCTGTAATGAAGACCCTGTGGGCTTCACATTCTAATGAAATCAGGAGAGAGGAGCCACAGAGGCTTTGCTGAGATGAGGTGATAAAAGGTGCCCAAGCATGAAGGAGTCTTACTTTGGGCTCCCTTGGTCCTGTTGGGAATATCAGCCTCTGACTTGTGCTGTTGTCAAGGCGGCACTTGAGCCTCACTGTCTGGTGTTTGAGTTTCTACATCCCTGCTCTTACTTAGAGCTCTACTTCTCTGAACTTCAGTTTCTGCATTGCTAAGGTGGAAACCAGACCAGTAACCCCAGTTGTCTTCAGGGCTGGGTGTGGTAATGTATACAAGGAACTCAGTATCTGGTTAAGCCTTCAGTCAGTCTTGAAACAGTAACAGTCACTGATGGGGATGCTGCTGCCACTCTTGATTAGGGTACTTCACCTGCCACCCCTCTACTAAGTCCACTAACTCTGCTGTGAGCTCAGTCATGGTGTGCACAGAGAAGAATAATGCCTCCCTGGTTTTCCAAGCTGGGGTCCCTTGCATTAGCAACTTAAAGAACACCTAAGAGGAGGTTGTCCAGTGGCTTCTGACAGCCACTTGTAATTTCATTGCATTGTCTTTAGTTTTCATGCATTTAGCCATTCATCCATCCATTTTCTTAACATTTATCGAACATCTTCTCTGTGCCAAAATGACAGCAGTAAATAAGATGTGGCCTTTACTCTCAAGGCAGTGAAGGAGATGAACAAATGAGAAATAAGCATGCACCTTTAGCTCAGTTAAGGGTTGCATAGCACATAGGGGCACAGAGGAAGGTCCACGAACTGTGTTGAATGATGTGTGGGGATTCTAAAACTACTTGAGAACCTAAAGAAATGTGACCAGGATTTACCAAGGGGCAGGGGCAACCTCTGACCTACATTAGGGAACTCTTTTTGTTTCTACTTAATTCTCTGCTAACTATCTATTCCCACAACGGTAGAAAATGTACTACACGTTCACTGCTTGCATTGGGAGCTGTACTGGCTAGGTCTTATGTCAGCTTGACACAGGCTACAGTCCTCTGGGAAGAAGGAGCCTCTACTGAGAAAGTGTCCTAAACAGATTGTCCTGTGCATAACTATGCCTGTGGTGCGTTTTCTTCATAGGTGATTGACATGGGAGAGTCTCTCCCACATCGAGCAGTGCCAACCATGGGTGGATGGTCCTCGATGGTATAAGAAAGCAGGCTGAGCAATTAGGAGGAGAAAGCCAGTAAGCAACATTCCACTAGACTTTCTGCATCAGTTCCTGCCTCCAGGTTCTGTCTTGACTTGCCTAAGTAAAAGAATTATGGCCTGAGAGTTATAAGGTGAAATTTCCTCCCCCAAGATGCTTTATTATGGTGTTTCAGCATGGCAATAGAGACCTTCACTAAGACAGAAGCTGAGTCTAAAATTTGTTATTGGCCCAGAATTTAGCATTCAAGTTAAATTTTGTGTTGTGTATTTTAGTGACAACAACTTACTCATTCCAATAAACATTAAGTGAATTGTTTGTTTTTTACTACATGAAATTAATTCCTTTTTGAGTTTTCCAATTGTATTAAAGGATTAGAACTCACTTAAATGAGGTATGAAAATTCTCATCCATGGGAGTCCTTATTGAACCTAATGGAATATATTTATAATCTGTTTAAAACAGGAATGTGGGCAAGTAGCAGATAATTGAGAAAGGAAAAACTCAAGATAGCCTGAGTCATGAAGTTTAAACTTCAGTCAAAACTGAGTCTTGAAGAAATAAAGAGAAAATCAGTGATAGAGTTAAATTGAGAACACTTTGTTTTGTTTAACTAAATTCTAACAGAACGTATTTAACTATGTATATGCA
This sequence comes from Montemys delectorum, assembly GCA_019843815.1. Classification (NCBI taxonomy): domain Eukaryota; kingdom Metazoa; phylum Chordata; class Mammalia; order Rodentia; family Muridae; genus Montemys; species Montemys delectorum. The sequence goes on from JADRCD010193496.1 coordinate 14,585, forward strand.
GGGAAGTCTATAATATTTGCCAACTAAAAATACATACCTACTATTTTAATTCTTTCTTTTATTTAAGTCTTCTTTAATTTTGCATTTCTTCTGATAATAAGAAATTTAAAAATGTTTTGCATGTGCTAATCAGCAAGCAATTACATGGAAACATAAACAAGTTTACATTTCAGTATTTCTGAGGCTACCTGTGTATATATTGTGAGTATTCCCCTAGTTTGTACTCAGTCACAGTCTTGATTAATAAATAAGCATCTAAATTCCCATGTGAAGCACATGTTCTTGCATGTGCTTGGTTTGGGACAGTGAGAGGAAGAGAGTATGCAAAACATTTGAGAGACTTTGGAAACACGAGTTCCAGACTAGTGACTTCTAAGCATATAACATGTGTATTCAACTTGAGTTTCCCAACCAGTGTATACAAAGCCAGTATTTGATCCCAAGTCTGGCTGATTCTCAAATCCATGTTCTTTACCTCTAAGATAGGGCTTCTTCAATTTTTTCATTCATGACCCATTTTTGCCTGAGAAATTTTATAAAACTGTGGATATATATACACATATATTTATATATACAGTACATATATGAACTATATGGTATATATGTGTGTATATGGTATATATCTTCTACAATTACTGATAAGGAATTTTTGTTTTAGAATAATTACGTTTAAACAGTATGGTTATATGTATGCTAATGATAAAAGCCAATGTGTACACTAATAAGATTGAATTATTTTTAGATAAAGGATTAAATATTGTCTCAGTACTTGATACTTCAGACTACAGAGCATCTTCAACAGTTTTCAGATCTGACCAGTATTTTGATTTTATAATTGCTAGTGCTGAAAATATGATTTCACCTTAAATATATACTAAAAACAGCAGGATATGTTTAGGACCATCTCAGAAACTGTTGGAAATTCTGTCCTAACTCCCAAGCTAATTTTTAAATCCATTTTTTTAAATAAAAAGAATAACTGCCTGTGACTCCAACTGCAGTAACCAATACCGGCTTGCGCTTTCCTAAGGCACTGCACACATGTGCACACACGCAGCAGTGGTTTGTGTGTGTGTGTGTGTGTGTGTGTGTGTGTGTGTGTGTGTGTGTTAAAACTTAGAGTACCAAGAGCTGGAAAGATGGCTTGGTGGTTAAGAGCATCCACTTCTCTTCCAGAGGACCCAGGTTTGATTCTCAGCATCTATATGGTGGCATTTTGTCACTGCAACAGAAAGCTAGACTAAGACACTCTTCCAGCTCACACTCACTGATGGCTTTGAGTCCATCAGTTTTATTTGGATCAGCTCTATCTGCATCAGGGAAGCAAATTTATCCTTAGTGGGTCAAATCTAGGGTCTGTGCGTTTTGCTTTGACAGCTGCTGTATTTTCAAAACTGGAAAACTTTTTATTAACAAGTGGCATTCTAACTCTTCTGGCAACCTGGTGCCATTATCCCTGATTGGCCTGGCTAGCAGGTGCTAACTCATGTATAAAACACATCAGCCTCATTTCCACACTTGCTGTGGCTCAATTTCATGCCTGCCTAGCCCTGAAGCCACCCACATTTGTGAGTCTTATATTGCATCCTGGTTGTCTCTTGTGCTGTGGAGTGTTCAGTTCAAGGATTCAGGAAGTTAGATTAGGAGTTGGGGCAAAGAGTAGACAAACCATAAACATGGGAAGGCTGTCTTGACATTGACACAGGCTTGCACAGGCCTCCTGGAAATCCAGGTGAAAAAGTGTGAGAGCTTATGAGGGATAATGTGTACAGAGCCTGGGAGACAAAGAAGAAGTGGCCCAGTGTCACAGAGAAAGGGAAGAGCCATTTGGCTGACTGATGTGGCTACACGGCAGAGAGTGAGGCAAAAGCTTGGCCCTAATGTATTAGAGAGCCCATGCAGCCTTTTGCATGTTGGATTTTAGGAAAGTCCTACCAACAGTGAGTGGCCTGTTGCCCAGAACCTGAGAGGCAACCCCTGTGAGGAGAAGTGTTTCCATTGCAATCCTGATTAGTCCTGCATTAGGATCTGGTGTGCTCAAAATGAATATGTAAGAGTCAGTGTGAGCCCTCTTAGTTTGAGTTGGCGTAGAGCAGTGGTTGCTGGAAAGGACTAGTTTAGAAAATTCAACATCATTGGGGAAAAAATGAAATGTAATGAAAAATACAGTTGGTTTAAGAATGGAGCATTTTTACTACAACGTGGCACTCTTGTTGAAAAATAAGAAAGAAATCCACATCTGTGCTAAGGAATAGCATCTACCCTGAGTTAAGTTATCTGAGTGCTTCTCGCCTATCTGCCTCAGCAAAGCACTTGGGAGCAAAGCCTCCTCGGGACTGACATAAAGCATAGATCTTGCCCAAATGTGGAAAACCTTTAGGGACGCTAAAACCATTAGGGATCTGTAACCCTGATTTGAACCAAGCAGAATAAACAAACCCCTGCCCAAATTGGAACTCGCTGTATGCCTTGCAGAGCTATCCAAGGGGACAGAAAGGCCGGAGCCGCTAGGGTCTTTGAGTGGGTTGACATCTTGGTTCAGCCTCTCTGCCTGAGTCAGATGAGAATGTGTGTGTTTCAAATATTGTAACATCTCAGTTGCCAACCCATGGATATTTGGAACTCTGAACCAATAATATATACTTTTTTATTTTCTTGAAAGTGGGATGTTAAAACCAAATTAGACCTAGTGGAATTGTGATAAATGAATTCCAAGGTTGGAAAAGCTCCAGAGAGCATTCACATTTCCCATGGATGGAGTTTTGGTACATTCCTAACCTCTATTTCTATTTTCAATATCCTTTGTCACTCTTCCCAACTTTATAGTTTAGTTTTCTATATACACAGTGGAGAGAAACTTTATGTATAGTTTTTAAAAATCTGTTGACCCTATTTTAAGAAAAGAAAAGAAAATTGGACAGGCAGTTTGGAGAGGTATTTCATCAATAAACAGTCACTTTCATGCCTGCTGTGAGCTGTAGACTATGTTAAGCACTGTTTGTGAACCTGAGAGGGAGCTGATAAAAATTAAAATAATTTCCTGATGTTTACAACCTATCATAAGGTAGAGATGAGACATTTAAATAGAAAACCAAGGCACAGAGAAGCTTTGAACTGAGCCCTCAATGGTTACCCAGAGCTCACAGGAACACGGTTTGAATTATTCTAGAGCTACATTCAGCCCTTATTTAACTCTGATTTACCTGTAGGAGATGGGTGTTATATAGTACAGTTATGGGAAACACCTACATATATCTGCTCAGACTCTTTTTAGCTAAGGATGAAAACAGAAGAGAAAGACACTTCTCAACTCCTGCAAATGGTAATTTAGTTGACAGAGAAATGACTGTGTGAACAAGTGACTATATTGTTGTGTGATGACACTAAAGCAAAGATCAGTGGTTAAGAATGTAGGGTTTAGGGGGGAAAGAAAGGGTTAAAATATACATGACATGAATGTAGAGGAAGGGCTTTTGGAGGGAGAAGGCGATGACCAATAAAAGAGGGCAGGGGCAAGAGACAGTGGAGGAGGGGAATTAATTAGAACAAAGTATAATGGTTTATATACATTTTATATACATATATATGTGCCATATATGGTATATATTTACATAGTTATGTATTAGTTATGTGTTATATACTTATATATTAATGTACTTAAGTACAATGATCGTATATAAATATATGAAATGTTATAATGAGAGCTTTTACTTTGTGTGCTAACTTCAAAAATAATTTAAAATTTAAAAACAAATATTTTTGTAAGCCTTTTTGGTTTTTTGTTTTTTGTTTTTTATTTTTTTGATTTTTTGAGACAGGGTTTCTCTGTATAGCCTTAGCTGTCCTGGAACTCATTCTGTAGACCAGGCTGGCCTCGAACTCAGGAATCGGTCTGTCTCTGCCTCCTAAGTGCTGAGATTAAAGGCATGTGCCCTGCGTAAGCCTTTTTTAAAGTGAGATATGATGAGACTTCCAAGTACGCTCACAGAGTGATCTATAAAGGTCACTTAACTCCTTTCTCCCTGCATTTCATTATCTTTTGGTTTTTCGAGACAGAGTTTCTCTGTATAGCCCTGGCTGTCCCGGAACTCACTCTGTAGACCAGGCTGGCCTTGAACTCAGAAATCCGCCTGCCTCTGCCTCCCAAGTGCTGGGATTAAAGCCGTGCGCCACCACCGCCCAGCGCATTTCATCATCTTAAGCAGTAAAATGGACAGACCATATGCTCATCTTGGAAAAGATCATGGGATAGAATAAATAAAGAAGATAAAGTTATTAGGAAATTGTCCTCCAAAGTTAAGATGGAACAAAGAAGACAATCAAAAATAGCAAGAGGAAAGCTTTAGTGGTGGGATGAGCCTCAGGGAGGGGACTAGAAGGGTCAGGCTTCTCAAAGGGAGGGAACCTGGAGGGCCTGGGGGGGGGGAGGAGGTCTCTGAAACAGTGGTTGGGTACTAGGTCATGGCAAACCCAGGATAGGGATGTAAGACAGCCGCCCTTCCTGGATCTTACCTTCAGGGTTCATTTCTCCCATCCGTAGCAGGACCTTGCACGACTCCAATGGCTACCATCCATGATCGGCACCTTCTTTGCCTTATGTCTCTCCGTCTTCCCAGAAAACTCAGCTGGGTGATGTCTATGTGACCCCTTCTCCTGCTCTAGCTCTGCCCTGAGAAAGTTGGTCATGTTAAGGCAGAAATTCCATTTCCTATAAAACGAGAGAACACATGGAAGGAGGGAAGAATGGGAAGAAAGGATGGGAGAAGACAACAAATAGAGGGGGAGGAGAAAGGGAAGGCCATGACGCACAGACACACTGAAGCAGACATGTTCCAGAAAGTGCAGATACCAGAGACCACCTTATCAAACCCCACCTCCCAGACACAGACTTGCGAGTGAAGTCCATTTGTCAAACTTCAGCTCTTCTCTTCCCTGCTTCAGCCCATACATATGGCCTTGGAGAGAGTAAGCTATCTGAGAAGAGTCTGCCTATGTGGCTGCCGTGACTGCCATGTCCCTTCTGGAACTTGCTACCTTGCCCCATGTAGGGCTCTGGGTCTTTGATCCCTATGCCTGTGTGTTCTGTGCTACCTTGAGGTCAAATAGTGAGCCCAGAAGATGACTTCATCAGTCTGTTGTGGAGACTTTACCCACTTCACTTGACTCAGCTTTTGAACCTTTGATCTAAGCTAATCAAGAGCACAGATGCTTAAACCCAAATCAAACAATATACCTACCATTTATTGACTCAGGCGCCACCCACTATTCACTGTTTTCAGTGTCTTATGAACACCAACAATCTTGTAACTGGAAATGCAGTACCAGAGCCAGTAAGTCTCTAACTTCACCTGAGGCATTAAGAGTCAGGATATGCCTTTTTGGTTTTTGCAATAGAATCTCTCCAAGATAACATTGGCTTGTTTATGCCACTTCGTTGCACAACTGTAGTCTTCTCTCCCATGCCTGTGGCACCATTCCCCCAGTCTCAGTTGTGTGAGCCACTTTAAAACATTCCAAATTCCCTCTGCCGATGAAGCGTTTGGAGTTACTCTTTAATGCCCAGGGTCTATAGT
>JADRCD010193497.1:0-16751 GCA_019843815.1 Montemys delectorum
ACACACAAACAACACAGTAGATAATTTCAGAACCCAACTCACCTGACTGGCTGTGCAGTTGGATAAACAAGTTCTATTATCAGCTGCAAGGTAGAAGTTGGTAGGACATGCACAGGTGTGGGTCTTCCCAGGGCCTAAAAGGCACAAATGGCTACAACCGCCATTATTTACTGTGCAAAGATGTTTGGAGACTAAGGACAAGAAATACACAGCAAAATACAATTATCAAGACCAGTAATGTAATACAATGCTTGAGACTGAATGTTCAAGTTTATATAATTTATAGTTGAATAAACCTTTGTGATTTGCAGGTATTAAAGTTATGAATATATTTTATGAATGCTATTCAATCTCTGATTTCATTAATTTTAAATGGTTTCTACAAAAACAAGCATGTTAGCTAAAAATAATCACTCATCAAGAAGGTAAACAAAGACTAGAAGAATTTGGGATGAAATAATACATATGTTCAGAAATATGAATGTAAAATAAAGCAATAAAACAATGAACTACAACAAAAAGCATGAAGTTTTGCCTTTTAGTACAGGAAAGCAGTCAGACATTTATTCCACATGGTCTTGTAGTATCCTATGAGGCACATTAAATATCTCCATTTTTTAGTATCCCAAACTATTGAAATAGAATTCTTTGTAGCCAGAGTTCTGGAAACTAAGCCCCCTGAAGCTCTATAGTAATGAATTATTCTAATGATGTAATCTTTCACTTCTCTGACTATACACATTGTTTTCAACTCAGCTTAGTATGATTTGAACAAATCGATAGATCTTTATGTTATTGTTGAACATCAAATCACATACTGCAATAGAAGTACTTGATATGAACTGGCTTTATCATGTAAGATAAAGCTAAACAATGGAAGCAGATCATTCTTATCAAGAATGAAATTAGACTTAATCTTGAAATAATAAAAAATGAAATGTTACTGAAAGATGTTGATGCATTATGGAAACCATGGAAAGAATAATTACCATCGGGTTGTCTATAAGAATGATACACCTGGATATCTGTGATGGCATGCCATGAGTTAATCAGTGAAAGTCTGTCTGCTCCAGAGGTTTTATGGACACGGCTGAGTGACTTGGTTTTCCCATCAGTCCAGTAGATGTAGTCTTCAAACAATGTTAGTGCAATCACCCCTGGAATATCTTGATTAGGGACTGTAATAGGAGATGGTAAGATTAATGTTCAGTCTTGGAAGACTGCCAGTTAAAATATTCAATACTACATGGGCAGACAGATACTACAGCTACAGAGCTTTTGAATAATTGCTATGACAACCTGCCAGATTGGCAAGGTTCTTTATTACTGGCTAAGAGAATGCGAAAGAGAATGCACCAGGGTTCACTATGCTCATATTTAGCTTGCTTTAACAACTGGGTAGAAAATGAATGTTATCAAGCCCACCAGTATAGGAAATGAGTTATATCCAATATTGAAAAATTCAAAACATGAAGACTCTTCTCCACCCCTCTCCATCCCTCCCTCCCCTGTCTGTCTATCTATGTGTGTTGCCTGTACTTCATCCAGTAGGTTTTGCATTTCTTCCTTAAAGTTCATTGATTAGCTTCTGCCACATAAAATGATTGCATCACATTTCAAAGATGAAATGTCTATTATCTGAAAATAGAGTGCCATGAAACAACTATAAAGCATTTTAGTTCATTTAAGTCATTGAGATTTTATGCTTGTTTTCATCTGAAGTTGATGTAAGATTGAAGGAAAAAGTATATAAGTGATTTGGCTGCTGATTTCAATTACTCTTTAATTATGACATTTATCATAAATGAAGATTTAAATGTAAACACTGATTGACCATCACAATGTGATTAAGAGTCTTGGTGGCAAATAAATGTTATAAATCTTTTGGTGCTGACCAGGTTTCTCCTTTTGAGAAGAATTTTTTGATGAAGAATTATTTGTTATATGTTCAAATTCTTGAGTCACAAAATATTTTGCAAATGATAATAGATTTTTTCAGCTTCTGAATTCTCAAGCTATCAAATAATCAATTTTAGAAAAAGAAAAATTTGAGATATGCACAAAAATGCTAATATGTTGGATGTTTAACTATTTAATGTTCTAAAAGAAAGTTAACTAATGTAATTATGGCAATACTATTTTTTCATTATTAGATTTTAATGACTGAAAATTAATGTTTGACATGTTTAGTAGCAACTGGAAAAATATCAGAGTTTTAGTACAATTTATCATGTTCATAGAAATATAAGGCATCTTTTTAAAGTGCGATAAATGTGTGTTGTCAAAAAAGTAGACATTTTAAAACTCTGATGTATTGTGTATAAGATAAATCAAATGGAATCTGAGAATTTACTATGATTCAGTCACAAACAAAAGAAAGAAAATTAAATTAATGAACTTCACATTAAGTCATTTATTATCAGGGTTCTATAAACAAATGTACCTGGACAAGATACTGTGTATATGAAAAAAGGTAGAATTTCAGAGAATTACAGAAACATTAGGCATTAGGAATTCTTGATGCTAGTTCCTTTTGTCCTTGGAACTTACCTCTCCATGTAGCTTGTGTTATTTAGACAGAACACATGTCTAAATTAGATAAGTCCAATTGAATAGAAAAATGAGAAGCACACTTAACCATAAAGAATCACATAACCTATGTATACAAACTACTCCAGTGTCCTTCCTCTGCTTTAAATGAAAAAAAAAAATATAAAGGAGCGTGGTGTATAGGTTCAGCGTTCAGCTTTATTTTAAAGGTTCCCAACCTGTCATATATGTTTTGAAATGCATAGAAACATTCAATTTATATATCTTTGAACTTGAAGAAATTAATTATATCATTACTATAGGCTCAAAATTAATCATTACTTTAAACTCCCAGTCTACAGAGATTCAGTTAACTTCTGTGGAAAGACAGTTATTGTAAAAACTGGTAAACTAGCAACAACTAGTATTTTGAAAGTAGTATAATCATTCCCAATACTCAGAGCTAACTGGCAGTTAATTATACTAAGAACCTGGGCACTTCAGAACTATCCTAAACTAGCATTTCTTAGTTCAGCAAACATCTTTTAGTCCTAAATACAAAGAAAACCAAGTATAGCAATACTGCAGTGGGGTAATAACTTTATATACTTTATTTCATCTAAAATTGCCAAAACTCTATTGTGAAGTTTTATATACTTTATTTTATCTAATATTGCCAAAACTCTATTATGAAGTATTACTCTTCTCAATACTTATTCATGCAAAGAAGAGGTAGTCAAATGAGTAACTGGCTTTTGAATGTGAATAATTTCTCTCCTGCTAAGATCCTAGCACTTCACCATCCTTGTGCTGCACTTAGGAATATGAAACTGGAAGAACAAGAAAACCAAAGATTCATGTCTTATGCTTTCTTAATAACCTGCCTGCATTGAGTTCTAATGATCTACAGATATTGGCAATTTACAGGATAATTAATTAAGCATGACCATCTTTAGAAATTTTATTATTTAGAAATTTGTGGGCATCAGGGCCTTTAAATGGCTAAGCCCATAAAGGTGCTTGCTAACCATGCCTAACAACTAGTGTTTGGTTAAAAGGGGAGAACCATACAGGTAGCCTGTGAGTATATACTCATCCAATTTGATAAAAATTAAAAAGTCTATTATCTCAGCAAAGCAACATCTTATATTCAGTGGATGACATGTAGCTAAAAGTACTGAGCACATAGAAAATTCAGGTCAAAATGAAAGAAGTCTATTTTGTCAAACTGTCTTTCTTTTTGTTTCAATTTCCTGTTTGGTACTGAAGTACAGAATTGGCACTGTTTGTTTTAAAATGAAATTCTAAGTCTCCCATTTGGTAAATATACTTTCTTCTCAAATACCATCAAACACTGCCACTCTGTATATAGAAAAGAAGCCAAAATACGAAACTATGCTTACAGGTAAGAAACTGTATCAATCCATCTAATCTGACCTAGCTCATCAAGCTGGCCTTCTCAGGAACCAGGACACTGTCTGGGCCACAAACCACACCAACAGAAATCAACCAAAAGATGGTAAATCAAGATAAAACATTCCTTCACCATACAGTGTGAGATTCATTTGTTGGGTCCGGATCTCCTCAGAAAGGGTTAAGTGTTTCTTTATATTGTGATGAAATTAATTGCAGTATATATTAACTGCTAAATGATAAGTATAAATTAATTAGTGTAGTGTTTTTCTCAATTAACATAGGAGATTTCAACCTACATTGATTACATAAAACATATTTGAATTTAACATTGTATTTCCACATAATAAACTAAGCTTATTGTATACAAATCTAATACTTATTTTATTTGCCTATACATTTTACACTATACATAAATATATATATATAGAGAGAGATGTATATATGCACACATACATTAAATATGCATGTATATAAATGTAAAATATCTTTAACCGTGTCACACACACACACACACACACACACACACACACACAAACACACACACAGGCACTAAGAAAGATGTTTTTATAAAGAAGTTAAACAATTAATTGAGCTGACAAACTATCGTCCCAGAATGAGAAGGTACAAGAGGAATACTGAAAAAAAAACTCTAACAAAGCAATATGGAAGAATTTAGGGGTAACAGTAGAAATATTTTCTCCAAATTATGTATCTATCATTTAAATACAAATATAACATGAATGTATATATTATACATGACTATGTCTTAATAATAAAGCAATCAGAAAAATAAACTTAAGGAATGCTTTATCTTAGGTATTTAAAGGGCACAAAAAAGACAGAAAAATGGAAATGATATATGGTCTGTAGCTTAATCGGTGAATATTATATGTTTAAAATCCTGGCTACAGTTGTTTTATTCAATAGTCAATGGCATTGGCATTGTCTGTTGAAATGTTTCCAGCATTCTATTCAAGCACTAGGCTTCTAATTCTCATTTAATCAACTGTATATTTCAGAAGAATATAATTGATATTTGGCAAAGAGTAATATCAAAGTAATACTCACTTTGTAGTTTTCTGTGTCAGTCAATTTGGAGAGTATCCATAGTTATATTATACCAAAGATAAAAGTGAAAAGATGGCACCAGGGTGTGCTTCTGGCATTGATGCAAGCCTTGCTGCTTGAAACATTGTCATAATATTTTAGACTACTCACTTCTGGATAGCATCTAACTAGCTAAATGAGTATGGTTCTTGATAGCAGTACCCTAATTTCATGTTTTTATTTGACTTTGAATATAGAGGAACAAAAATTAGAAGAACATTTCCTTTTGAAAAACCCCATAGTGTTATGGAGGGTACTTAGGGATGCTGGCAGAATTCCCTTTATTTGCTGTACCATACCAAGTAGATATTCTATTAGCAGGTTCTGATTAGCCTCTTATTTCTCCTGTAGGAATGACTTTTTGCATTCAAGTTCTACTTTTATTATTTACTGGTCCTTTTTAATATGTGTTTTGCACAGTGAGTTTGCCTGTGTGTGTGTATTGCATCTGTGTAAATCCATGTAGATATCAGAGGACAATGGTAGTGTTTCCTCTATTAATTTCCACCTTAGTTTTTGAGACAGGTTTTCTCATTAAACTGAAGTTGACTTTATCTATGATGGTTGGCTAGAGAGATCTGGACCTCTACCTGCACAACTGCTTTATTCTAGAATTACTGGTTTTTAAGTGTGTGTTGTGGATTTGCACTCAAATCTTCTTGCTTTATTACCTTTAATTTCTATTTTTTAATTATTGTTTTATACCTATGTTGCAGTTTGGATGTGAATGCCCCCATAAGCTCTTATATTGACAGTTTGTCTCCCACTTGGTGGAACAACTTGGGAATGATTAGGAGGAGGTCTGATTGGAGGAGGTGTGTTACTGAGGGTGGGCTCTGAGGTTCTATAGCGTACTGCCAACCAAATTTGTTCTCTTTCTTTCTGCCTCCTGCTTGTGGATCATATGTAAGGTCTCAGCTACTGCTCTAGTGCATGCTTGTAGGTCTGCTGCTATGCTCACTTAATAGTAGTCATGGCCTCTAACCCTCTGGAACTGTGAGTCCCAATAACTGTTTTCTTTTACAAGTCAATTTGGTCATGGTGACTGAACAGCAATAAGAAATAACCAGACAACTCACAGCCTTTCAATTTATAAGCTAGAAATGTTTATATAGCCTTTATAAGTTTCTAAGATAAAACAAAGTTAGATAGGACAATCACCAGATTATGGGATACTTTTACAATATATTCAAGTTAAAGGAGAACTAAAGATCATGCTTTTTTATTTGTATTTTATGTATTATGCCATATGCATTTATTGATTATGCCTTGTGTATTATTTAGAAATACCTGAATAAAATTACCTGATAAGGTTAAGCTGGCTCTTTTTTTATAAATTCATACATTTGAAAGACAAATCTCCTTATACTGTAATGGTGACCAACCTTTCTAATCAAACCTAAATGATCATGTCCTTTTCTAATATAGTATATACTCTTACAATTGCCATATTTGCAATGCTATCATCCTTGAGAGCATGCACTTCTACACTTGACATACTTCATAGGAACTTTTGCCTTCCTCCTTGTGTTCTACACAATCTGTATCACAACATGCAGCTTTTCTGAGGCAAACACAGTCATTTTATTGCAAGCACTATCTACAGTATAGTGGGCATGAATAAAGTATAGATTTTTTTCTTCTATCTCTAATCAGAGTCTGCTAAAAAAACACAGCTGAGAGAAAATGAACCTCCCATAAATAGGAATGTCCACTGTTAGATTAATTTGGCATAGAGGGAGAAAGGAGGAAAAATGTTTCTGACTTTTCTCTTGAATATCATCAAATATTCTGTTAATGAAGTTAAACTAAGTTAAGCCCATATCCTAAAGCATCCCAATAATGTCATTAAAGTATCAGCTTTTCAGATGTAGACAAGGGCAAATACTTACATGTAGGAAAACTAGAGCTATCCAGTTAATATTTCACATTTACTATTTTATCTAATGTGTTTCTTCCTGGGTCTGTACTCACCACCACTCTTTGTAAATGTTCAAACTATTTATCCAGACCAAAATAATACTTTTGAGCAGAGAATATCACTCGTCTCATATTTTAAAATTCCCCAGCACAACTTTTTACTTTAATATCTTGTTAGAAGAGTATATATACAAGTATGAAAATAGGGTGTAAATTAAAATAGCTTAGCATGACAGCCAAAACAATTGAAACAAGTCAGAAAATAATTAACATTAAAAGGTATAAAGTGTGATTTAAAAGGATGAGGAAAATGCACAGGGTGTGAAAGAGATGCTAAAATTAGCTGTAATAAAAAATTGTTTTATCGTGCAAGAGAAAGTGACATATTTATGACAATAAGCAATAGGTTGGAGGAACACATTTCCTAGTTTATGAAGACTAACAGAGAATAGTGGGTAGATGGGAAAATATTCAGAGTGACAGATCTTCAGAAATGAGGGCAGAGACAGCACCATGAACAACAGAACTGTGAAGCAACAGAACCTCAGTGCAAGGACAACACTCCTTTATCAATATCATGCCCCTATTAGAGTTACTTGTATAATCATTTTTAAAGATAATTTTATCTTTAAATTCTCTAAAGTATGATGCATTTTCTCCCTTTATAACATTTCTTTGCCTTTTATAGTCTTCCTTAATGTTAAATAATAATTTTACATAATAAATCTCAAGTCATTGGAACCAAAGCCTAATGTTCAAAAGCAATAAAAGCCTGGAGAAATTCTAAGAACACGAAGAATAGACAATGCTTCTGAGTATTCAGAATATTGAATAACTATCAGATAAACATACAGTGTTGCTTTCAGGCAGACTATTTTGTAACTAAAAATAAACTTAATTCAGCACATATCTTAGAACATAGACAAACTTAAGCAAATACTGCCTGGGATTCTATTACAGGAGCCGCCTTTGGACACTCTTCAATAAAATTCCAATTGCTTCCTTAGAGCAGTAACCAGTACTGGGATATTTTATGCTTAAATTTTTGTGAAGTATCTTATTTATAATGACAAGTATAGAAATTATTGTTATATTCAGAATTCTCTTAAATTAAGCCAATATGAAAAGGTAGAAGGGATTTGTGGTACATCTTTATTTAGCATTCCATGTATCTCTTTATCTACCTTCTCATCTCAACTGACATAGATTCCTGACATACATTGGGAACATTGATTATATAAAACATTACATTATTCTCTTTTACTTGTTTTTAAATTATCATGCTATGAGTCAAATATGGCCTTTTCAGTAATTTGAGGTCTCAAACCAAATCCTACTAATAAATGTGAACTTTTCTACAGTGCTATGAATGAGACTATAAAAATTATAGTAAGTTAAATTTGAAAATAGGCTTTCCCTCAATGGATTTTCTCATCATAATACCCCTCTAATCTCTGAAACAAGCAAAGCTCCATTGCTTCATAAACTTTGACAAACACAGATTTATGTATTTCTGTACAATTCTGGACATTTTTAGTGAGAATTCTAAGTTATATAGGCAAGAGGAAATATGGATTCTCAACCTATCTATACATGTAATAACATGCATGTCATTAGGAACGTATTTTAAGATAATGTATGTCTAAGTGTATTTGTCTGCATGCATCTATGTGTATGATGTACTTGATACCTCTATAGATCAGAAAAGGGTGTTGAATTCTCTATAACTGTAATTACACTTCAATTATGAGTCTACATGTGGCTATGAAACCTAAACTCAGTCCTCTGAAAGATCAATAAGTATTCTTAACTGCTAAGTGATTCATCTGCCCTGGGAAATATATTTCTGGAAGGTGTTTAAAATATTAAACACTTAATCACTGAACATTATTGTGTTCCTATTTCCCCAATTGTAGGATTATCTCCAAAACAGAGGGTTAGATGTACCATTCATAGAGCTACAGAAACACACATGGCTCAGGAGTCTCAGAAAGTTACATGATTCACTCTTGCACTTACCAGGGCTATAAATGTAGTAAACACTCGCTGAAAAGAGAGTACTCTTTCCAGAAGGAAGAAAAATGCTCATAAATTTTGCAGGGAAGTCATGGATGCAGCTTCTATGAGACTGAACACCAGTTCTGAAGTGGGATAATCTATGATGCAGCTTTTTTTTTTTTTTAAGGTGGAATTTTCTTTTTCTGTTTCTTTTTTCTTGTTTTGATTAAACATTTGCTTTTTATTATTTTCTTTTTAATTGTCATTTTTGTTTACATTTCAAATATTTTCCCCTTTCCCACCCACCCACTCCAGCCTCACCTCTCTAGTATCCCTCCTGGTGCATCAACCCTCCATAGGACCAACGGCCACCCCTCCCATTGATGCCAGATTAGGCAATCCTCTACTACAAATGTAGCCAGAGCCATGGACCCATCCATGATACAGCTTTCTTATCTTCTCACCTATACTTCATGAATAACTTTAGAAACTCATTCTCCAGCAAACTGTATGGAATCATTTATTTTTTTCCTATCATTAGTACCTTCTTCGTGATGAAAAGACAGTTGTTCACAAATCCTCAGTAAAACTCACATAACGCCCACTCTCTGCATTCCTGGATCTGTACTTCATTCCTGGGGCCACAGTACAAATTGGATTTCAAGAAGCCTACTGCCACTAAGAACATACAAATGACATTTCAATGACCTAATCCACTACCTGCTGGGACCCTGGAAAGCTCAGCAACCTTGGGGTTTGTGCCATCACCTCTGTGCTCCATCTTGTAGGCCACACCTATACCTACAATCCCAGATCTGTACTCTACTCCCTGAGCCAGAGCTTAGCCTGCCTACTTGAAGGCTTACTGCCTTTAAGGATTATAAGCTCTATCTGCAGTCCCGTAGGTCTGCTACTACCAGGGACTACCAGGTCAGCCAACAGCAAAGACAACCAGATGGCTAAAGGTCAATGTAAGAACAAAATCAACAAATGCCAGGGAAACATAACACTATCAAAACTTATCTCCCCTACTATAGCAAGCCCTGAGTATCCTAACATACCTTAAATCAAGACAATGACCTTATATTTCATCTTATAAAAATTATAGAGTTCATTAAAGAGGAAATAAACCCCTTAAAAGTATGAGATAATTGATAGCTGAGCAGTGGTGACGCACACCTTTAATCCCAGCACTTGGTAGGCAGAGGTAGGCAGATTTCTGAGTTCAAGTCCAGCTTGGTCTATGAAGTTAGTTCCAGGACAGCCAAGGCTATACAGAGAAACCCTGTCTTCAAAAACAAAAACAAAAACAAAACAAAACAAAAAAAATGAGAAAATTGAATCAAACAGGTGAAGGAAATGAATAAAACTATTCAAGACCTGAAAATGGAACTAGATGGAATAAAGAAAACAAACCTAGGAAAGAGAACAGAAAGTACAAACTCAAACATTACCAAAAGAATACAATATATGGAAGAAAGAATCTCAGATATAGAAGATACACTAGAAGAAATTGATACATCTGTCTAAGAAACTTCCAAATCAAAAGCTTCTAACACAAAACATCCAGGAAATTTGGGATACTATGAAAAGACCAAATGTAAAAATAGGAATAAAAGAAGGATAACATTCCCAGATTAAAAGTCCAGAAAATATCTTAAACAAAATAATAGAAGAAAATTTTTTCTAACATAGATGGATATAAACTTACAAGAAGTTTACAGAACAACAAATAGATGGGATCAGAAGAGAAAATCCTATTACCACATGATAATCAAAATACAAAATGGACAGAACAAATAAAAAATATTAACAGGTACAAGGGAAAAAGGCCAAGTAATATATAAAGGCAGACCTATCAGAATATTGCCACACTTTTAAACCAAAACTCTAAAAGTCAGAAAGGTTTGGACAGATGTCTTGCAAACCTTAAGAGACCACAGGTGTCAGCTCAGACTACTGTGCACAGTAAATCTTTCTATCAGCATACAGGGAGAAAATAAGACATTCCATAACAAAAACAAATTTAAACAATATCTTTATGCTAAATATCTTCCCATTAATATCTTTACAGTCTTACAGAGGATACTAGAAGAAAAAGGCCAATGTAAAAATGCTAACTACACCCAAGAAAACACAAGAAACTAATAATTTTACAGCAAAATAAAAAGAAGAGAAACACATACACACACATACACACATACACATACACACCCCACCACCACCAATATCAAAATAACAGGAACAAACAGTCATTGGTCATTAATATCCCTCAACATCCACCGACTCAATTAACCAGTAAATAGACACAGGTTAACAGAGTGGATGTGTAAATAGGACTCCTCATTCTGCTACATATAAGAAATAGACCTCAGCAACAAAGATAGACAATGCGTCAAAATAAAGACCAGGAGAATTGTTTTCCAATCAAATAGACTCAAGAAACAAGCTCAAGTAGCCATTCTGATACCTAATAAAATAAAGTTTCAACCAAAAGTAATCAAATGAGATGGGAAAGTAACTTCATACTCATCAAAGAGAAAATCCACCAAGATGATGTCTCAGTTCTGAACATCAATGCTACAAATGCATTTTATGAATGTGTATCCATAAAATAAACATTACAAAAGCTTAAGTCACACATCAAACCTCACATATTAATAGTGGAAGACTTCAGCATCCCATCCCCACCCAATGGACCAGTCATCTAAACCACAACTAAACAGATAAATAATGAAACTAACAGAGATTATGAATCAAATGGACCTAACAGACATCTACAAAATATTTCACCCAAACATAGAAAAAAAGATAGTTTCTTCTCAGCACCTCATGAAACCTTTTCCAAAATTCACAATATAATTTGTCACAAAACATGCCTCAACTGATTCAAGTAAATTGAAATAATCCCTTGCTTCTTATTATATCACCATGGTTTAAAACTGCCCTTCAGTAACAACAAAAACAATAGAATGCTTATAAATTCACGTAAACTGAACATCTACTGAGCAATCATTGGGTCAAAGAAGAAATAAAGAAAGAAATCAAAGACTTTCTAGAATTCAGTGAAAATAAAAGCACAAAATACCCAAATGTATTTGCCACAAGGAAAATAGTGCTATGAGGAAAGTTCATAGCATTAAATGTCTTCATAAAGAAACTGAAGAGTTCTCATACTTTTGACTTAAATTTACACCAGAAAGCTCTAGAAAAAGAAGCAAATATACTAAAGAGTAGGCAGCAGGAAATATTCAAACTAAAATCAATCAATTAGAAACAAAGAGAACCATAGAAAGAATCAACAAAACCAAGAGCTGCTTCTTTGAGAAAAGCAACAAGACAGACAAACCCTTAACCAAACTAACTATAAGGCAGAGACAGTATCTCAATTAACAAAATCAGTAATAAGCCAGGCAGTTGTGGTGCACACCTTTAATTCCAGCACTTGAGAGGCAGAGGCAGGTGTATTTCTGAGTTCAAGGCCAGCCTAATCTACAGAGTGAGTTCCAGGACAGCCAGGGCTACACAGAGAAACCCTGTCTCAGAAAAAAGAAAGAAAGAAAGAAAGAAAGAAATTCAGTAAAATCAGGGAGACATAACAACAGACATGGACAAAATTAAAAAACTCATAAAGTCCGGCATTAAAAACAGAACTTAAAAAACTAAAAAAATGGATGGTTTTCTAGATAGATACAACTTACCAAATCTAAATCAGATCTTGTAAACAATTAAATAATCCTATAACTCCTAAGGAAACAGAAGCAGTAATTAGAGCCTCTCAACTAAACACAACCAGGACCAGAGACACAGTTCTATCAGACTTTCAAAGGAGAGATAATACCAATACCCTTAAAATATTCCACAAAATAGAAACAGAAGGAACACAGCCAAAATTATTCTAAGAGGCCACACTTACCCTGATATGTAAACTATACAAAGACTCAACAATGAGAGTTTCAAACCAATGTCCCTTATGAATCTTGATGTAAAAATACTCAATAAAATACTCTTAAACCTAATCCAATAACTCATCAAAAACTTCATCCACTATAATCAAATACGCTTTATCCCAAGGATGCAGAAGTGGCTTAATATATGAAAATCTATCAATATAATCCACCATATAAGCAAATAGAAAGAAAAAAACATATGATCATCTCATTATTCACTAAAATGGACTTTGACATAACCCACTACCCCTTCAGGTTAAAAGTCTTGAAGAGATTAGCAATACAAGGCACATACCTAAACACCGTAAGGGCAATATACAGTAAGACAATAGCCAACATAAAATTAAATGGAAAGAAATAAAGCAATTCCACTACAATTATGGACAAGACTGTCCACTCTCTCCATATTGCTTCAATATAGTACTTGAAGTTGCTAGAGCAATAAGACAACTAAAGAAGATCAAAGTGAGACAATTGGAAAAAAAGAAGTAATTGGAAAGAAAGAAGTGAAAGTATTACTCCTTGAAATGATATGATATTGTAAATATGTGCTCTACAAAAGAACTCCTACAGCTGATAAACAGCCTCATCCAAGTGGCTGGATGAAAATTTAACAAACAAACAAACAAACAAACAAGCAAGCAAATAGTAGTCCTCCTTCATACAAATGATAACCTGGCTGAGAAATAAATCAAGGAAACAACACCCTTCACAGTAGCCACAAATAGTGTAAAATTCTGTAGAGTGACTCTAAAGAAGCAAGAGAAAGACCTATGTGACAGAAACTTCAAGTCTCTGAAGGAAGAAACTGAAGATATCAGAAGATAGAAAGATCTCCTGGATCTTTCGGATTAACATATTAAAAATGGCCAACGTACCCAAACCTACCTACAGGTTGAATGCAGTTCCTAACAAAATTCCCACAAAATTCTTTACAGACTTTGAAAGAGCAATTCAAAACTTTATATTGGAAAACAAAAGACCCAGTGTAACTAAAACAATCTGGTACAATAAAAGAATGTCTGCAGGTATCACCATTCCTGATTTCGAGCTGTAGTACAGAGGAATAATAAAAAAAAAAAAACTGTACAGTATTGGTGTAGTAAGAGACATGCTGTAGTATGAGACATACTACAATTGATCAATAGAATCAAATTGAATACTCAAAAAATAAATCCACACACCTATGGACACTTGAATTTTGACAAAGAAGCCAAAACCATACAACAGAAAATGAAAAACATCTTCAACAAATAGTACTAGTCTAACCACATGCCTGCATATAGAAAAATGCAAATAGATCTATATTTATCAACCCGAATAAAACCCAAGTTCAAATGGATCAAGGATATCAACATAAAACCACATATATTAAATATCATAGATGAGAAAGTGAGAAATAATCTTGAAGGCATTGGTACAAGAGACAACTTCCTGAACAGAATGACCAAGAGACTAAAAACTGCAACTAGTAAATGGTGCTTTATGAAACTGAAAAGCTTCTTAAGGCAAAGTACGTCAATAGGATAAAATTACAGCCTAAACATTGGGAAAAGAACTTCTACAGTCCTATATCTGAGAGAGGGCTTAGATCCAAAATATACAAAGAACTCAAGAAGTTTGACAACAACAAACCAAATAACACAATTTAAAAACTGGGTACAGAGCTAAACAGAGAATTTTCAACAAAGGAATCTCAACTGGCCAAGAAGCATTTAAAGATATCTTTAACATCATAATTCATCAGGGAAATGCAAATCAAAAGGACCTTGAGATTCCATATGATCATCATATTCGATATTCTATAGCCCATCAGAATGGATAAGATCAAAATTCAAGTGATAGCACTTGCTGGCAAGAATGTGGAGCTTGAAGAACAGTACACAATTGTTACTGGGAGTAAACATTTGTACAACCACTCTGGAAATCGATCTGTCAGTATTTCAGAAAACTGAGAATAATTCTACCTAAAGACTCAGATATACCTCTCCTGAAAATATACCCAATGATGCCATTTCACAATGACACCTATTCGCAATAACTTTATTTGTAATAGCCAGAATGTGGGAACAACCCAGATGGCTCTCAACCAAAAGTGGATGCATATTATGTGGTTCATTCACACAATGGAATACTACACAGCTATTAAAAACAAGGGCTTCATGAATTTTACAGTCAAATGGATGGAACTTGGGAATAACATCCTGAGTGAGGTAAGCCAGACCCAAAAGGAAATGCATAATATATACTCACTTGTAAGTAGATATTAACAAAAAATTACAGAATATCCATTCTACACTCCAGAGACCCAAAGCAGCTAAACAAGAAGCAAGGCCCAAGTGAGGATGCTTGAATCCTAATTAAAATAGGAAGTAAAACAGTCATAGGAGACAAATAGATAGAGCCTATCTTCACCAGAGGAACTAGATGGAAAGGGGGATGGGAAGGGGAATATGAGGTTCAGAATCAAGTGTTGGGAGAGAGAGGAGAGGGTGTCAGAGGATCAGGAAAATGAATGGAAATTGGTGGCTGGCAAGTGTGGTGGAGTATCTCTAGGATGTGCCCCAGACCTTTGATGGGGGAAGCTTTCAGGACTCTATGGGGGTAACTTTAGCTGACACTCCTAGCAGTGGAGACATTGAATCTGAAGTGGTCATCTCCTGTAGCCAGACAAGTGCACCAAGGAAGGGATAAGGACACATTCTCAAAACTTTTGATCCCAAATATGTTCTGTCTGCAAGAACTGCAGGGACAAAGATGGAGCACTGACTGAGGAGGAAATGGTCAACTAATAGCTGGTCCAAATTGAGACCCATCCCAAAGGCAAATACCAATCCCTGAAATATTGATGATGCTCTGTTATGCTTGCAGACAAGAGTTTAGCATAACTGTCCCCTGCGAGGTTCCACTCAACAGCTGCAGAGGCATATAACCAAATATTTGATGGAATTCAGGGATGTGTACAGAAGAGTTAGGGCAGGGTTGAATGCTCCTCAGAGGATAGCAACTCCACAGAAAGATCAAGAGAATCAACTAACTTGGACACTTTGGAGCTCTCAAAGACTGAACCAATAGCCAAATACCATATTTGTACTGGACCTAGGCTTCCTGTACATATGCAGCTAATGTACATGATGGTTTTCCTGTGGGTTCCCTAGTAAGTAGGACAGATGATATACCTAAAGCTGTTGCCTGTTTGTGGATCCTGTTCCCCTAACTGGGCTGCCTTGTCTGTCCTCTGGAATAGAATTTGCCTAGTCCTTTGGAAACTTGATGTACCAGGATGGGGAGAAACCTTGGGGCTCCTCTATTCTCCCAGCAGAGAAGAAGGGGTAGGCATAGAAGGAAGGATTGTGTGAGGGGGAAACCAGACAGATGGAGGGCAGTGATAGGGGTATAAAGTCAATAAATCAATAAATTAATGGATGAATATAAAATGTGAGATATAATTATAGTAGACAAAAAGAAAAACAGACCCACTATAGGTAAGACCACACTGAATCCTTTACTTCCCTGTAATTGTAATACATATTTTGAGGCTGCTTTGACTAACAGTAATAATTCTCTGCTTGGGCCTGTAATGTCCAATAAATAGCTGAAAACAGGATAGGATTCATGAAGATTGGCTTCTTCAACTTTCTTTTATTGTTTGTTTATATATATGTATGTATGTATGTATGTATGTATGTATGTATTTGTTGTTTTCAGACAGGATTTCTCTGCGTAGCACTGGCTGTACTGGAGTTCTCTCTGTAGAGTAGGCTGGTCTCAGACTCACAGAGATCTGCCTGCCTCTGCTTCCCAGTGCTTGGATTATAGATATGTGCCATC